>ML677364.1:2645637-2805450 GCA_007922305.1 Dermatemys mawii | reverse complement strand
GTATATACTGACCCAATAGCATATCTTGAAAACTAGAGCCAATCAACAATTTTAAGCATCATTTTCATTCTCAGTGACCCAGAATTAGTAAAGTTTGACTACATTTATTTCAGAAGCATTTTGGCCGTAGAGCAGTGTCTTCAGAATAGGAACTTTGTTTCTATGTACATAAACTTGCTTGTATATTTAGAAAGCTAAATTACTGTAGATATTTACAATATAACAACAAACTTCATAGATATAATAATAAATAGATCCTAAGTAATCCCTGAATTCTATTTTATAGGTGCACAATAGACTTTTTTCCCCCTCTGTGTGGCTTTTCAATAGTGGTTCCTACTCCAGGCAATAAATACAGCTCGCAAGCCTTCAGTTCAGAGAAAACTATTCAATGCCCTTCTTCAATTTAGATTAGCAGCAACTAAAAACAGCCAAGAAGTGAAGAAAGGTGAAGGGGAGGTGCGGGGAGAGAGAATGGGGGTGCGGGGTGGAGAGGTGAGCAGAAGAAAGAGAGAGAGAGAGAGGAAGGAAATAAGTAAACAGCTCCAACTGCCTTAGAGGAAACAGGATGAAAAAAGTCAGACCATTTACTAATTAAGATTTAGAGTCTCTGGAGGCAGTTTGGATATGCTGTTGATAATCCACTTTACAAGAAGATAGCAAGATTACGACATTCAAATACATGCTAAAGATCTTTACAATTTGTGCCCTCTCAAGACTCTAAATGAGAAGTACAACAACAAATGGGAAAAAAAGCCAGAAACAACCTGTAATGTATGTAATTTAACTTCAAGAGATGAGTCCAAGTCACAAGGTGCAGTTCCCGAGCCAATCCTCACACATTTCTAAGGAGTGGAGAAGTTCAGCTCTGCTATTCTGTGTCAGGTCCTTTTCTCAATTTATTATTATTTATTATTCATTTCTACTAAGATAGTGCCTAGGGGTCTCAGTCATACAGCAGGGTCCCACAATGCTAGGCACTGTAAAACAGATAAAATGATAGGCCCTGCCCTGAGGACCTTATAATCTAGATGCAAGAAAAAAATCACAACAGATGAATACAGATAAACAGAGCAAACACAGCGAAACTGACACAAAACTGGTCAGAATGAAATCAGAGGTTACAAAATACCAACTGACTAACCCTTGTCAAGTTTTTCTAGGCATCATGGAAAAGGGGAGTTTTAAGGAGGGATGTGACAGAGGATATTGAGGACATGGGAGGCCGGTGAACTGGCCTTTGGGGGAGGCTAGGCCCCAGCCCCTCTCCCTCTATTCTGCTCTCCTTCCCCCCAGGAGCCCAGAGCACCCCTACCGCAGCCCCAGGCCCAAGCCCTGGGCTGCCTGGGTAACTACCAGACCTGGAACACCGGGTGGCACGGCAGCAGCTCCTCCAGCTCCCGAGTGCTGGATGGGCAGCATGGCCCAGTGCCAGCCACTTTGAGTCCTGGCAGCAGGCTGGCCTGCCCCAGCCCCAGACAGCCTGGGCCTTGTCAGAGCACTGGGAACCACAGAGGGGAGCTGGGGCATAGGGTGGGTGGGGCTACGTCAGGCTGTTTGGGGAAGAACAGCCTCCTCTCCTGGCCTATTATACCTGCCACCCATGTTTGTGGATGTTTACATGTAACAAGTAACATGGGAAAAAGCAGAGAAGTGTTTCTTTGTCAATTTAACAAATAGGCAATGAAGGTGGGAGTCAACTTCTCATAGTGTATTACAGATGATCGATAGCAAAAGGATAGGCCATGAAAGGCCTTAAACATTAAGACAAGTTTGGTCTTGATGCAGATTCACAGAAAATTTTCAAAAATGCAAAATCATGAGACTGAAAATAATATCTTACAAAAGTGCAAACAGTGAGATTGCAAAGGGTTTGGGTAGGCTGGAAAGGAAGTAGAAACTAAAATGAGTGATGTACTTTGCCCTATAGCAGAGTTACCTGCTAGTGCCCAGCAATGTTCCCTCCAGTATTCAGTCCCAGTTTTTAATCCTCAACCAGGGATTTGTTCCATTTTTACATACAGACAGGGAGGAAGGGAGGGATAGCTCAGTGGTTTGAGCATCGCCCTGCTAAGCCCAGGGTTGTGAGCTCACTCCTTGAGGGGGTTATTTAGGGACATGGGGAAAAAAATCTGTTGGATGATTTAACTGGGGATTGGTCCTGCTTTGAGCAGGGGTTGGACTAGATCATCTTCCCTTCCTACCCTGATATTCGATGATAGTGGAGTGGCACCAAGCTTTGCTGTAGCAAGAATTACCTGATTGCAACTAGCTCTCCTGTCACCAAATAGCCTAACAGCAGTAGAGAAGCACCTACCTCTCCCACTCCCATAATCTTCATGGCACTGGAGAGATTGTGAGGCTTTCAACTGCCAGTGAGTCGAAGCACTCTCTCCCTCACCATGATCACAGCAACACAGAGAAGGCTCTATACAGTTTCAGTGACCCATTGGGTTTGACAACCACCATATACCCTGCCCTGATTGTTACAGCTGCGGAAGGGCAGTGAAAGTTCCATCCACCAGCCAGCTCTCTATCCCATCATAGCAGAAAGAAAGGAAACGGACCCCATTGTGCTATTTCTGCATCTCTATTCAAGCTCCTGAATAGAAACAATAGTGCAGTGGAGGCCCCATTTTCCTCCAAAAGAGTCAAACCAACATTGCCTGCATAGAAAGTACAAGATTGTTCTTTATACGGAGAAAAACAGAATTCTGAGTTTATAAGAATAGGTGTATATAACTGTGCTTCCCTCACACCCAAGATACTTTTTATTTGTCTCTCAAAAAAGATCACTCAAAAGAGTCAGTTCTTATATTTAGTCTAGTATAAATATTTCTGCTGAGAGCATAGCAAAGGCTTTCTCGCTGATATGCAAGATGGTTCTTGAAATCATTAATTTAAAAGGCTACATCTTTGTTCTTCCTTCCTCTTTTCACAATCACACTGTCTGAAGTAGGTAAACTGATATGGGAAAATAACATCCTTAGAAACAAGAAATTGCAGACATTATGTTAAAGTGTAATGCATTAAACAAAACAAGACATTGCATATACATGCAGGTTCAGAGAGCGACAAGCAGCACAAATTCTCTGTGCAGAATCCTCTCAACACACCAGGCAATCCTTTACTGCAGCATTTTCTATTGAGAGCATTAACTGAGGCCTGGGCTACACTGGGGAGGTGGGGTGGGTTTCAAACTAAGATACACTATTCACATAACTGAAGTCAAAGTATCTAGACAAGACGCGATAAAAATCAATCCCTGATACATTGAACACTACCCGTCGATCGGGCAGGTAATATAGACGTACTCTTAGTCATCCAGTGCCTTGAATCCTCAGTTTAGAATCATGGGAAAGATTTATTTATTTATTTATTTGCTGGTGAAATGACTTTTCTTCTCCAAATGATCTATAGTGAAGTGTAGTGGGGCAGCTGCCCCTCTCCAGTGGAAAAGGGGTCAAAACAGCCCTGCAGAGGGCTGTGGCTAGGGAAAGGCAGCCCAGCAGAGGGCTGCAACAGAAAGCAGCTGGGGCAGAGCAGACACAGCTGTGGCTGGGTCAATTAGGGCCCAGCTGGCCCTGATAAAAAGGCCCAGAGTTTGGTGCAGAGATACTCTCTCCTCTAGCTGTGGAGGCAGACAGGCCTGGCTGCTGCGGAGCTTGACAGGGTACCCGGAGTGGAGCAGGCCTGGAGGGAAAGACCAGAGGAGCTAGGGAAGCTCCAGCCTGGAACCCCCAGGCTGGGGGATGGCCCAACAAAGGGGTACTGTGGTTGCAGGGGGCAGCCCACGGCTAGGCAGAGGCAGCAGGTCAAACCCTCCTGGCCTATAATGACTGGCTTAAACAAACTGCAGTTGGCTCCAGTGAAAGGGGGTTAAATGGTGACTGGCAATAGCCCATAGGCTGAGGCAAGGTAGGGCTCAGAGGGTTGGGGGTTCCCCAGGGAGGGAAGACCCAGAGCTAGACTGTGGGGGTACTCCCAGGGGCAGCACCCCAGGCAAAAGGGCACTGGGGTCCAGGGAGGATCACAGGGCCAGCAGTGGACAGCAGGACACCGGCCTGCAGAGGGTGCGCCGGATGCTGAAGACAAGCTAATTCCCAGACGACCAGCAGGAGGCGCCGCAGGGGTGAGTCGCTGACCTGCCTTGCTACATGCAGTGAAAACCCTAAGCAAAACAAAAACACTTCCACTTTGAAATACTGAAGTTTTTATTTCAGATACTGTTTTTAAAAAATGCCACAGTGACAGCCCAAACATTCATTTCCCTCTCCAGCCCAGAAATATATACACAAATTCCCAGTCTCTACTCACATAATTCTTTTTTTGATATCAGAAGACAAAGCCTTGCCTAACCCTTTCTATGCCACAAATTAAACATATTGGTAAAAGCTGATTGTTCCTTGACAGAGCTGCCTTCAAATGTATGTCACTCTATTAACTCAATAATCCAACCCTCTACAGCCTTTGATTATGAAGACAACAAAGGAAAGTCCACTGTATCTACCAAAAACATAAAACAAACTGTGAAATCCCATTGACTGCAAGATGTGGGCAAGGGCAAAATCCAGTTCCCTGTGTTTTAAGGAGTCTTCTCAGAAAAGTTTGGTTTTTTAAGAGGGTAAAAACACCTGTCATAAAAATATCTTCCTAGAAATATAATTACAGTAATGTTTGCATCACCAACCCTATTAAAGTTAGCAAGCATTAATGCAATAAAATCCTGGATTAAATCAGGGTTAATGACATTAGAAGCAGACACATCATTATTCCAATCACACTCCATATGAGCATAGTGTGCTGCCAGACTTGTAAATGAGAGATTAGAATCTAACAGTATTCCTTCTGCGGTCTGACAGTCTAGGCCTAAAGGTCTTTTTATAAATATTGCTGGTAACCACCTGCCAATTTCATAGAAATTGATGTTACAGCCCTGATTTTCAGAAGTACTGAGCACCTACAACTCCATCAGGAAGTTAATGAAAGTCACAAGGTGCCCAGCACTTTGGAAAAATCAGGTTCCACAAACAATAAAGTTATTTTATATATTATAACAGAAAATTTGTTTCCCACTTCCTCTCTTTTCCACTCCAAGACATTTCATCTGCACTTCTTCCTGAACATACCAGATGCAATTAAGTCTATTCCCTGAGGCTCTGGGACTAGGGAACCTTCTAGCCTCTTTTTTTATATCTAATCTAGTGTGCCCTTTTGGGTCTCAGCCTACTGCTGAAGTCCCTAACCTCTAATGCTGATCATCCTGTATATAACTGACATTCAAGAGTACATCCTGGAAAACAGATCATCCTCCTTGGAAATAAAGTAGTCAGAAAAGCTTCTGAGTTACTGGCAAGGTTTCTAATTATTCACATAAGGAACTGTTGTGGGATCATGGAAGATTTCTCTTTAGAGGTAGGCCGGGGGGAATCATAGCCAATGAGCTCAGAGAGAATAGGGAAAGAGCTGGTTTATCATTCATTGCTGTTGGAAGACAGACCAGGGAGTGAACAGACTAATGGTACTGTCAGACACAAGAGGATGCTGCTAGAACATATGAAGCCCTCTACTACAACACCGATGTCCATTAGGGGCTCATCTTGATTGGGGAAATGAGTAGCTCTTTCATATATGTTACTAGTTGGGGTCAATTTTCTAGACGTATAACTCTTCTCCTTGCTTGATAATGAGCAGGTAGTTCCTTTTTGGAAATGACTCTGCACTAAGTGGTGTTTATGTTAATTAACTCATTACCTAACACATTTTAAGGCACCATTCACTTTCCTAGGCTAAATAAATCTTATCTCACTGGTGTGTTCTGGCCTGACCCCTAAACTAAGGGTAGGCCCACTGCAATCAGGAGGTGTGACTGAAGTAACCTAGACCTATCAAAGCTAGATTGAGTCACAATGGCAGCACAGCCATAGCAGCACACTAGCTCTAATCAAGCTAGCCCACTAAAAACCAGAGTGTAGCCGTGGCAGGAGAGGCTTCCTGCCCCAAGTATGTACCAAGCCGAGATGCTAAGCCTGTTCTCAAAGTGGCTAGTCCCTCCCATAGCTACACTCCATGCGGGAAGTGCTCTCCCTCCTATCTCTTTATTTTTTTCTTTTCCCTTCACCTTTTGCTGGCTATAAATATATAGTTTCTTGCTTAGGAAGCTGTGTTATAGTGTTGCTTTTACTATTCCATGGCTTGAGAGAAGTCCGAGGCCAGTACGTAAGCCACCTGGTTGCCTTTCAGGAGCTACAGGGCATAGCTCTCTCCTTTAGATGTTTCCTTCCACAGGCTGTTCCAAACACTACTTATTAGGTGTCCCTAAAAAACAGAGGGCGGGGCAGAAATGAAGTGTACTCTGTGGGTTTAAGGTGGATACAAACATTAAATGGGGATCACAGTTTTTACAGGCTCATTCCAATCTACCACCTCATCAGGTCTCTAACCTATCCATCAGAGGTTGGAACAACTTCAGTGCATATATACTTCCTTGGAATTGGTTAAAAAAAAAAAGTCCAACTCTTTTGCTCCCTAGGAGTTTACATAACTGCAAGAGGACACTTCTTTGAAATTTCATACTGAACTGTGAAGTCAGCGAATCATGGAATCATCATATCAGATTGTGTAAATAAATGGTCATGTACTGTATTTGACAGTGACTAGTGACACACCTCAGTATAATGTATTCCTTGCTTGGTCTGCACACCAGTAAGCACTTTATAATCCCTCCCAGCTCACTGAGTATTCTCTCCCTTTCTTTTCCCTTTTACCAAACTCTCCTCACTACAATGGCTAGCCATCAAACCTAGCAAAGCTGATGTAATTCCCTCTAGGCCAGGCATCCCACACCAGCAGAGGAGTTCCTACTGAACCATACAAAGGACACCTATTCCTGTTGCCTGAAGTGGAGAAGCAAGCAAACTTTTACACCTGATTCCAATTTGTTCACTGAACATGAACTGCTGAGCTGGCTCTAATGTAGTTTTTAATTTCAATCTATTTGTGACCAAAAAAGATCAACCATCTAAAAGGTACATTTTGTAGAAATATCTTCAGTACATAGATTTCTAACCTAAATCACAAAACACATGGAGTTTATTTTCTATTGAAAATAGAAAATACTCCATGTGTTTGTGATATAAATCACAAACACATGGAGTACACTCTGTTGATGGAAAGGAGGAGTGGTTTGGTTTGTTTGGTGCTGTGGTTTTAATGCATCCATTCCTCGGTTCCACCACTAAAGTACATATCCCAGCACCAATAGTTATAAAGATGGTGACAAAACAGCACTATACTAGTAAAAGGTGGTGGTATGCATAGAGGCAAAACTGCCTCTCTTAGCTTTTGGGGGGTTTATTCTAAGAACCACATAAATACATGTCTGGATTTGTTTCTTTGGAGTAAAAAGGATATTCATTTTCCAGCAGAGCAGGTTCAACGTGTTTTTCCTAAGAAAGGCCTATGGAACATATGCAGTGCTCATTTTTCTTAGGCAAAGTAACACTAGTCACCTGTGCAGCTCCTCTCACTACAAAACAAACAACAAAAAACCCTACAAGCCCATAACTAGTTTATTATCATGGATTATCCATGGGGTATCCTTGTCAAGAACCAGTTTACCTGGCCACTGGATATCATTGTTGACATAACAGCTGAAAATATTCTTTCCTAGAAGTTACTAAGAAGGTCCTTCAAAATCAATTTCATGATAGTCATCAAATTGATGGTCATTAACTATTTAACGCATAGATAGAAAGAATTCTTGAAATAGTGTGTAATTCTGGCATGTACAATATTCTTTAGACTTAGTGGGTCAATTTCTGGTCTAATTTAAACTGTTTTAAATTAGGAATAAATCCACTTATTTCAGTAGCATTATTCCTGATTTACATGGAGTATGTGAGCACAGAATTTAGCACACTGTACAAAGACTTGAATATTCACCTATTGTTTCAGAACAGTAATGGGCATAAAAGCAGTGTAACTATTCCAAGGACAAGCTCAGGGTAAATGGAATGAATTCTGAAATTAGGGGTCCATGACTCAGATAAACTTCCTTCAGCTTGGTCTCAGGATCATTTTGAGACATGATAGTAATTTTCAATGAAAACACATCCAACAGGCATACTGTTCAAGACAGTAACTGAGGGACAGGATTGAAAAGCCTCACACAAGACTGTTTGTTTAAATAACTTAATTAAAACAGCACTTAAATAGAGAAGAATTCAAACCACAAAATTAAAATCTTTCATTTCTAAAAATTCATAGCAAACAATATGCAACAATCAATTGGCTATCATTTGATCTTTCAATGTACTCAACTTTAATGCTACATTTATAGCTGTCAGGATTTTTAATGCCTAGTGACAGACTTTAAACTTTTTTTAATATATTGAACTGCATAGTTGATTTTTTTTAATATATATTTTGATTAGTCCCTTTGATAGTCGCTGAGTATAAATCACTGTTCAGCATAGTCTATAAAAAGCATGGTATTCCCATCCTAAGTCCTTCCTAGATAGCAACAGATGACAGTTGATACAGCTTACTTTTAATAGCCTCTCCACTCTCCAACATTCACTCTTCTCAATTGTTATAAGTAAGCTTGGAAGAATTAGATTTTTATCAGCAAATTTCAGTAAACATTGATTTCACCATATTCACGTGCACACTTACACCCACTAATGAAGAAATACTTCCATCAATGATAGCTGAAATCTACAAATAGGTAAAATACGAAAAATGCTGCTTAAGAACCTGGAATCAGATTTAAGGAAAATTATTTTGTATATTTTGACATACAATGTTGACAATTTGTGTTTTATCACTTATAAAGCTTTAACTTTTTAACTCGCAACTGTCATTAAACAGTTATTGTCTGACGCCTCCTATTAATTTCCCACAACTGTTAAAATCTTTAAAAAATGCTTAACAACCATGATTTCACACAACTGAAAATTTGTTCTCAGAAGGTCTGTGGCTTGTGTTATACAAGGAGTCAGGCTAGATGATCACGATGGGCCCTGCTGGTCTTGGAATCTATTAATTAAAAAAAAAAAAAAATCTAAGAATTGCATCAAAATAAACCAATATCTGTTATAAAATTATTTAATTCTGCCAAACCTATGTATAGTGACACAAGGTAGGTGAGGTAATGTGTTTTATTGGACCAATTTCTGCTGGTGAGAGAGACAAGCTTTCGAGTCACAAACAGCTCTTCAACAAAGATATTACCTCACCTGCCTTGTCTCTAATATTCTGGAACATGAGAACACGGCTACAACTATACTGCATACAAGCCTGTGTGTAAGTGTTATGTGGGAAATCAAGCCAAATAGTTTTGTAAATTATGGAGCATTCCGTAGGGAAAGGAAAAATAGACAAACTTTAGTGCAAATGCATTAAAATATGAAGGAAATGAAGTGAGTAAAAGTATGTGACTGACTGCAAACTTGATAAAACCAAGTTTACATGGCTTATCCTTGAAAGTGGTATTTTGTGATTAAATATCACAGAAACTTCAAGTCCACATATGCTTAAAATAGCCACTGGAATAAGTGTAGAGCTATGGTCATATGAAAAACCATGCTTATTCTCTTCAAAGAATAGTATTTTGGTCCAGTATTTCTTGAACAATGTAGGGATTTGGGACTAGAACCTTTATCTCAAAAGAAAATATCTTGCGGTGTACCTTACCCATCAGGAAGCCTGAATAACTAAATAAAAGCAAGTATCATTTCTGTGCTTACACAAGCATCTTTCCACACAGGCACAGTAGAAATTCTAAACAAATAAGTAGAGAATGCTCATGTGTATCTGAGGAAAACAAAGACAAATTAATGTATGGTATGGGCGGTTCTTGAGTGACAAAGTGGGTTTTTATTTAGTATTGCAGTTTGCAATTAAGTGCCTTATAAACTGATTTAAATAAAATAAAGAAAACAGGGTGGAATTATATAAATCTGTAAATGAATGGTGATGTGAGGCAGCTCTGCTCTATGGTCTTTAGAGGAAGCTCTCTGCAAGTATTCAGGAAGGAAGCTGCTTGTATTTGCTCTATAGATGCTATAGTTCAATTACTATTTTTTAAGGACAGTTTTTGATAGCTATTTTGTATGCCTAGGCTATGTCTACACTGTAAACAAGAGGGGCAATTGCAGCACCTGTGAGCATACCTGAGCTAGCTTTGATCTATTTTAGATCAAAGCTACCTTGAGTAACAACAGCAGCATAAACTGTGTCAGCACAGCCTGTGGCATGGGCTAGCTTCCTAACATGGGCATGTCTACATTTCAAGCAGGGGGTACTATTCCCAGCTAGAGTAGACATACCTGCACTAGCTCAATTCATAAACAAGCACACATAAGAACACCTTCAAGTTATATGTGGTATGTCCAAGAGGAAAAAGGAAACAGTCTGCCATAGACATCTGCCAGTTCCATAACAAAGAACATCTCAGATGAGGGCTGAGGAACGTTATTATTCCGACATGGTAAATCATTCACTGGACCCTGAGAGAGGGTGGCAATGAATAATCAGACCAATGTCAATCCAGTTCCAAGTCCTATTATGAGATGTGAGGGGACCAAAGGGCAAGTCAGAAAGCCTACCAATCAGCAGTCTAAATTGTCAAAGCACCATAGCCTGTTATACATACAGGCATGTCACATCTTAGGCATATTTAACATACGCGATTTCAGCTTTACGCGGTCGGCAAAAAAAAGGGGGGGGAGGGTTTCCAACTTCCTGTAGGGGGCGCGATTTCGCCTGCCATTGAAGTGAATGGGTTCTGGCTATACGCGGTTTCCGTTTTACACAGTAACCGTGGAACGGAACCCTCACACAACACGTGACATGCCTGTATTCCGTAATGGTGAAGACCAAGACTTTGCATAGGAGCAGCAAGACCAGAAAAGCACTGGATAAAGACGACTCAATCTGATGCATTTTGGCATTGCACCATTTGGAAGGAACTTGAAGCCACACCCTCATACTGTCAATAAGAGGTAGAGTGAAGAGTACCGTTGGGGAAACCAAGTTTATGAATCATGTGTCACTAACAGCACAGGCTATCAGAACAAATGAATTTCCCAGACACCACAGAATTTTCCCAGAAACCTATGACAACAGAATGCAGGATTTTCAATCTGATTAAATTGGCAAATTTGGGGATCATAATAGCTGCCATTTAAAAGGCTACTAAAAGCTTTAGTCTGGGTACCCAGACACACAGGAAGTGTGAATGCAGTGAAGCTCTAGGAAGCGACAGCACACAGTCAACCTGTGGAACTTCACACAGCACAGTCAACCTGTGGAACTCCTTGCCTAAGGAGGTTAGGAAGACTAGGAATATAACAGGGTTTAGAAGAGAACTGGATATATTCACGGAGGTTAAGTCCATTAATGACTCTTAGCCAGGATGGGTAAGGAATGGTGCCCCTAGCTGCTGTTTGTCGGGTGGGGGGGGGGGAGGTAGATGGCAGGAGAGAGAGCACTTGATCATTATCTATTAGGTTCACTCATCCCGGGGCAGCTGGCATTGGCCACGGTCAGCAGACAGGATACTGGGCTGGCTGGACATTTGATCTGAACCAGTATGGCCTCTCTTATGTTCTTATGACTGAGTCTGGGAACAACAGTAGCAGAACAACTGAAAAGGATTTACAATGCTATTAAAAACATTTTTTGTTTGACAGGGTGTTCACTAAAGAAATTAAGCTGGGAGCTGTTCTGTCTCTGCCTCAATGTGCACTCTCTATAACGAAATACAATATGGAAATTGTAGGAAGTCCCTCCTCATGAAAAATTACAAAAACACAGCCTACATTATCTGGTAAAAATAATCAGCTTCAAAGACCATGCAGACATGGACATGCAATGCCTAAGAGTAAATTGTGAATGGTATGAAGGATGAGAGAGAGAAAAATTACACTTTTCCATTATGTTAGCAATATGCGGTATTAGTATAAGCAAAATGTTACACTATCAGAAAGACTACACAAAGCTTATCCTGTGTTTGATGCAAAGTACATTTCTATAAATGACACTTTACAACTGAGAGAGCAAAAATTCCATGAGTAGGTACAGTGAAAACCACAGACCACCAGCAAACTGGCCCTATATGGCCTAATGCTGTCAAATGTTTCCCTTTTATCGTTATGGGTACGTCAACTAACCACATCTCTCCTCAAAAATGATCTAGAGATGGAGAACTGGCCTTACCTAGCACGTTACTATATTACTTATTTCTGTTGCTCCAGGCCATAAAATTCTGTAATTGTACTTCCCCTCCACCCCAGGCCTATATCAATTTTATTATTCCTATTTTCATGCATTGTTTACTTCAGCATGTAATTTGTGAAGTATGTGACTGCTACAGAAGGCCCATCTAGTTAAATTCTTTCAAGAAAACCAGTACATTCTATATTTTCAAACATCTAAGTTGTATGGTTAAATTAACAAGTTTTCATAGCATCTTCTCCCTCAATGAAAGAAATATCACCATTTTCAATAGATTTGAAATACAGTACCTACAAATTATAATTAGCATTTGTCATCAACCATTGGAATGAAATGTAAAAACAAATAATAGCAAAAACAGAAGGATTATAGATGTTCATATTGTTAATATTGTCTGATAGAGCCTACTTGTTAACTCACTGATGAATGCATAATATAATCAAATGTACACACAACATTACATGCTTCTTTCCTCAGAGCTACATTGGTTGCATCACTCAACTTGCACTGTGATTTTGATTCATACTGCAGTCTCTCAGGCTTTAAAAATACATCTCCTTAGACAAGAAATTTACTCTCTCCCAACCACTTTTCACTGGCAATTTTGGAAGCAGAAACTCTTGAGTGAGCTGTAGCAGCCAACTCATCTGAGAATCCCAATTTAACGAAGCAGACAGAAAATCAGAAGGAAGCAGAACAGAGGGTTTTCTCTCTCTTAAACTTTAATGAAGGCTGTTAGTTAGCAAAAGAGGCAAGGCAGGACAGAAGGGTCAATTCATAACTCAATTTTCATCTAAATTAAGGGAGCAGACCTACCAATGCTACCACACCTTCTACTGAAGAATGGCAGAGGCACTAGAAGCAGAGATTTGAAGTGCTTCCATAGTCAGAACAACATCAAGTCCAAAATTAAGAGCCACGGTTCTAACAAAATTGAGATCCTGAGGGGATTTCTTACCCATCTCCCTCCTCATGGCAGATGCCTCCTCACATTATCGTGAAACTATGGTCTGAAGGAACCATCCACCAAGAGATCATCTTAGTTCTGATGGGTCTGTATCACCCATCAAAGTCAAGTTATGAATATTGAAGGCCAGGCTGTGTCCATACAACAGCTTTTCTGACTTCACAACCATGTATACATCCATGCCATGTTATCTGTGAATGTAGGAATTCATGTGTAGCTATTCCATCAGGCCTTATTAGGGAACAGAGTGCCTGTAAAACATGAACACAATCACCAGGGTACATGGGGAAATGCACTTTAGGCTGTCCTACTGCACAGAGAGCTGGAAAGGAGAAAAGCCAATCAAATCACTTACACAGACATGGGATCCAGTCACACAGCTTAAACAGAATGTTGAATTGGTAACAGACCAGGGGTCAAACACTACCATGGTTAAGAGTTTTAACCCCATAGCTTGTGAACATAAACTACATTTAGAACCAACCATGAAGTTAACCGGTTACAGAGACAGTGAAAAGTTATAGTGAGTGCAGAATCAGTCTCTGGTGGCCTGGCTGCTGAGAGGTAGTGACGGATGAACCACAATTACTCCAACAACAAATCAGGAAGAAATGGCTGTGTATCGTATACTACACGATGAAGAATTTTCCTCATAATTCACCCAGAACAAAAAAAAAAAAAAAAAAAAAAAGAAAGAGAGACAAAACTCTATTAGTCTCCATCACAGTCATGCTGTTTTTTCCTTCAAAAAGATCAGCACAAGAAGGATGCATGTATTTGTTTACAAATACACAAAATACAGTAAAAGCTTCCAGGGTAGTAGCTGTGTTAGTCTGTATCCACAAACTGAAAGAGGAGTACTTGTGGCACCTTATAGACTAACCAATTTATTTGTGCATAACCTGATGAGGCGGGTCCTAGCCCAGGAAAGCTTATGCCCAAATAAACTGGTTAGTCTTTAAGGTGCCACAAGTACTCCTCATTCTTTTTAGTAAAAGCTTTGTTATCTGGCATGTTGGGAGAATGGGGGATGCCGGTTAGTCAAAACTCTGGTTAACTAAGAGTTATACTTACCAAAGGAGAGAGGGAGTTTGGGTGCGGGAGAGGCATTGGGGCGATTCAGATGGCCCTCGCCTCGAGTGGCTCCCCGGAGGCGGCAACATGTCCCTGGTGCTCCTAGGCAGAGGCGCAGCCAGGCAGCTCTGTGCATTGCCTCCACTCAGATGCCACCCCTAAGTCCCAATTGATCGTGGTTCCCGGCCAAAGGGGGCTGCAGAGCCAGCACTCAGGGTGGGGGCAGTGCATAAGTCCCCATGGCTGTTCCTCCACCAAGGAGCAGCAGGGACATGTCACCGCTTCCGTGGAGGTGTGCAGAGCCAGGTAGGGGGCCTGCCGGCCCATGCCAACTGGACTTTTAATGTCAATCAGAAATGCCAGTTTCTAGAGCTTTCTGGTTGGTAAAGTGCTGGTTAACGCAACTTTTACTGTATAAAGGGACCAATCCAGCGGAGCCACACTCAGAGATGCCCTGAGAAGGCAGTGGGGAAAAATAGCGTTATCACCTAAGGCTGCAAGGGTCAGTTCAGTCCAAGGAGCCATTATATTGCTAGGAACAGCCAGAGAGGAGCAGTGATCCAGCTACCCCCAACTCAGGCACACTTAAGGTCAGGCAGGGCCAGGAGAGGGTGGGATAGAGAGCTGGCAATGCCAATTTTACACCACCCAGATACAACCCCATGATGTACTAACTTTGCAGATCCTTTACATCACCAGATCATGGCAAAGTGGGCCAAAATGAGGCCAAGGGTCTGGTCTAACATTTCTTTTCAGGATGTTTTTAAGATACATCCAGTATTTAGCCTCCAGTTGTTTCCCAAAAATATAAATAGGATTAAGAGACTTCATTTGGAATAAGTGAGCCACCTAGGGCAGTGTCTGATGATTAGTTGAGCTTCATAATTCAGACAGCATTTCTCTAAAAATGCTTCAGACAGGAAGAGATAGGTCAAACTAAATATGGGTGAAAGGGAGAAATAAAGGAAACAGCTCAAGATGCTTCTGTCATTTTCAAGGCATGATCATTTAGAAATACTTACTGACAATCTAAGGAATATCAATTAATTAAAAGGGCATTTGAAAGAATAACGCACTTCAGCACAACCGTTCTTCATTATTATCTTGTCAATGCTTTGACAGGTCTGCTCCCTTTTCATCCATCAAGAGACTTAAGAGACCTTCATGGTAACACTGGGCTCTCTCAGTCAGGCCTCCCCTTCTTTTTAATTATTTTCAGAAATACTATACAGTGACTAGCAGGCTCCAAAATCACTGATGCATTTCTACCCTATTTCAGAATTAGACAATTAAAGATTCATTACCCTTAGGGAAATTCAATGCTTTAGTAACATGTCAAGAACTCAGACTCTTTTTTATAAATATTTTAAAGCACTTTGTTTTGGATAACTTGATATCCTGGGAAGATATTCCCCATTACCACTCCACTATCATCTCATCCCTTCTCCAGGAGTATATACAACTGTTCAGTTCAACAAGTTGTCTCTCTACACACTGATTGTCGCATAGCCCTATAACCAGAAGTCCACAGTAAAACAGAAGGGGTAACTACAGGATGTAACATTTTATCCCTTCTATCTCAAAACATGGGGAGTTCACACTCTGTTGGTCCTCCGTAGCCTGAGCCATGGTGAAGACATTCCAATGCCTGGGATTAGTGAGTGTGAGCATTTTAGTTTATATATGTTCCTTGGTCCAAATCTTGCTCACACATTATTTTTGCCCCAGCAGGAACACTATGGGGGTTCTGTGTGTGGAGTCCTGGCTTTTCTTCATATGGGCCAACATTCATGTTCATTTACTTTTGCGACATATATTCAAAGCCTTTACTTCTCTACCGTCTTCCTTTAACAGTTGATTCCATCTACAAGCCAGATCCTGAAAACACTTGAGATAGTACAATTGTGGGCTACAAGCTGACCTGATCATGAAGTCACCAGGCATCTCCAAAAGCAGTTCAAAAATCTTACCCAATGCTATGTTATGGTTATAAGAAGAAATAAGAAGTCAAGTGCTGGGAGCTTAGGAGCATTCAAAAAACCCCATCATGTCGCCTTGAAATCACTCCTCAGGATACTGAGACCTATATTTTTTCTGCGTCATTTATGTGCTTCCATATCTATGATAAAAACATTTAGAGTCTGAACTTGGTGTTTCATTATAATAAAAATCCACACCGAAACACAGGTGACAATCAGGTACAGCACAGCCTTGTACTTTACTACCATACCATACTACAGGGCCATGCACAGTCCTCCTCACACCTCATCAGAGCAAGCCCTTGAAGGAAGGAAGGAGGCAGCCCACTGGAAATTCCCTACAAGCCCCGGATCCAGCATCAGGCTGTTTCTCCATCTGGATCCTGGTCTCTGGTGGGGAGGGGAGTGAGAGTATCTGGGCTGGGTGGGTGCCCAGCAGCTGGGCTCTGTGGGGCTGGGAGTCCAGGTGTCTGGGCTGGGAGGGATCCACTGCTGGGCCCTGAGGGGTAGGGAATGCATGCAGATATCCGGGCTGGGGGGAGAGGGGGCTGCAGCTGGGCTCTGGGGGGGGGAGGGGTGTGGGTGTATTCCCCCTTATGGGCTCTAGGAGGGAGGGGACAAATAAACAGGGACTGGGTTGTCATACGGGTTTCCTTAACTCTCTGTTGCTGGGGAACATTTTTTGTGTTTGTATTGTTAAAGACAGTATCTGACAGGTATTTTGAAATAAATTACAACACACCTGAAGCTGGAATGATTATATGGTGTTATTTTGACGAACAAAATATACAGAATTTTAAAATGTTGTGCACAGAATTCTTAGTTTTTGGATGCAGAATTTCCCCAGGAGTACCATCGGGATGACAGCCTCCCAACACTCTCTTTGGCAAATTCTTCCAAAGACAACAGACTACTGTGCCTTTTGAAGATCCTCTCTACCATACTACCCTCTCCCACAGCTATAGTGTGGTATGAAATTTTAAGCAAACAAACAAAACACTCAGAAAAAGCTAGTGCAGACACAGCCAAAAGATCCATCTCTTCTTTCTTCATATTAACTTTGTCTTTTGTACACAGAAGCTAAGTTAAAAAAAAAATCCAGCTGTCATTAGAGAGAGCACAAAGTTAGAAATAATTGTTCCTCTTGGGCATACAACACATCAAGTGATTTTTTTTTTGGTATCTTTCATATTCATATTTTGCAACGTTTTACTTTTTTAAAAAAATACTGTACGAGCCACCACAAAATAGTATTGTGTACAAAACATGCCCCTCCTAGTTCAGATCAGTTTAAGCATGTTCTGTAAAGCACTGAAGATACATATCTGTTGTAGTATTCCTGCCAGTTAAAAAGGTAACACAATTACCTATAGATTCCTATAGAATCGAAGTGTTTCTATTTTCAGCCATGCTTGTTACTTGATGTTTTATAGGTAATACATTAACCCTGATGTAGAGCTGCATGTGGTCTGGCACCTAAGGTAACCTTTCCCCCTAGCATTCTTTGAACTGTGTTTTCCTAGCTCATGGGCTTCTATGGTATCTTATATGCTTACATCATCACCACCACCTCTCCACACACCTATGCAAAGGTAACAAAAACATATTCTCTGAGTTCCAGTACACTGTAAGAGCATAGAAATAATGTCTAACAACCATATGCAATGACAGAGAAACGACAGGTTATGAAACAAACATGAAGCAATTTATTATGGTGATTCACCGGATCAATTTTCAGTCACATGAGACACTGGAGTCTTCTCCCCTCCACACACACACACACACACACACAAAACAGACCACACTGACTGCTTTTTAGCTTTTAAATAAAATTTCACACTCCATTTTTAATGGACCCACACTGCCTTTCATCAGGAGCCAGCTTACAGTCTAATCAAGACTCCAACCATAGCTTGAAGAAAGAAACAATTCTTTCTATTGTCATGTAAGGTAGCAGATCGGTTAAAGTGGGACGAGGGTAAAAATATGCTTTCAGAGGAAAATGATTTCAGAAGAATATGAAAGAGATCCACACATCCCTTTTTCTATCCCTCAAGGTTTAGGGTCACACTGAAGGCTGGCCATGATGTCTCCTGCATTCATTGTGACCATATAAAAATGTAACCGAGTTCAAAAGAGAAGTTATGGAGGATAGGACCATTGATGGCTAGTAGCCAAAACGGTCAGGGATGCAACCATATGGTCTGGATGTCTCTATGCTTCTGACTGCCAGAAGCTGAGAGTGGATGATAGAGGATGGAAATATTGATAACTGCCCTATTCTGTTCATTCCCTCTGAAGCATCTGGTACTGACCACTGTCAGAAGACAGGATACTGGGCTAAAGGGACCACTGGTCTGACCCAGTATGGCCGTTCTTATGTGATGCCTAAATGTTTGTGTGCGCATCTACTTCTGCCCCAAGACAAAATGGTGATAAGTGGTGATGGAAATAAATTTGAGCACTATGTCACTGTAGATTTTTTAAAATGTTAATACAGTACAATTACTTTTGAAAACTGGCTTGATTAATCTAATTTGATAAGCAGATAGTACTTTAAAAACCCAGAAAAAACACGTTTCATTTTCTCCACTTGTACTGCAATCCACACAACAGATATGCAGATTACACACAGAATCACAGAAACATATCAATTTCAAAATATTTGCACTATGAAATGAATGCCAATAACATCATCCTAGTATTGCAGTTAAGGTAATCATGTTAGCAACACATTTTCCAGTGGTATCTAGATCACTAAGTAGATTCAGAGATTTTTAAAAATGTAGATAAGTGTTATCTCTGCCCAGCACTGAGCTATCTAAAATATAATATTTCTAAGCAAATATTAAACCAATTTGAAACATCACAAGATTCTTTGCACTAGTTTTAATTAGAAGAGATATTTTGCTATTTCATAATTTCTTTTTATTCCTGCACAATATAATCAGTACTTAAAATCTGCCCCATACTGTGCTGGATTGCTAAATCCAGACAAGACCCATTGGTGTAATATACAAATGATCCTCTACAAATGGGGAAAAGCCTGCTATCCATTTCAAAGCAGCACACCATTTTTAGATAATTATGTTTCATCTAATTCAACAAAATGAGCAATGTAAACATAAGATATCAAAAGGACTTTTTCATGTTGTGTGTGTGTGTTACAAACAACTCTTTAGATCATGTTCACAGAGATTTTGTAAGTAATTAGAGGCATACTCTCCTTTACCAGTTAAAAGTAACACTTTTCAATTTGTTCCACACATCAGCTAATCTGCAATCACAACTGCATTTATATGTCCATATCTCTTCTGCTATCCAACCATGCTTGGTTCAGTGCATTCTAGCAAATTTTGGGCACTTATCCCACTGTGCCTCAACAGGACACACATTCACATAGAACAGCGCTTGACACACGTGGCAAAGCACACGGGGATGTCTTTTTGTACAGAGAACTGAGGCAGGAGGGCCAACCCAACTGCTTATGCAAATCTGTGGGTCCATGCTCCAGTAAAACAGTGCTCTAAACAGATTACAGGAAAACCACCATATGTCAACTCAGACTGCTAAAGATCACTGCCACTGGTTACTAACTGAATATAAGCCATGTGGTATGTGAACACAAAATCAATCATATTTAGATTTTGTAACTGGTTACAAACTCAGATAAATTTGTTGCATGGACAAGGAATTAGATTGCTAAATGCTAAAACATTTCAAAGTCTAATTTACTTTTCACTAGTTATATTTTGCACTTCTGTCAGACAATGACAATTACTCACTTTTACGTCTGTTCATATTATTTCACTTTATTGGTCATGCAGTAACACAAACATGGGGTGGGGGAAAATGTTTTAAATAAAACAAGAAAACTCAGAATTAAAAATATATCGAGGAAATATACTTATAATTTATTACTGGTCTTATATTTCCATTGGTCTTTCTTAGATTTTGCAAAAACATGTATTTTATACAACCTAAATGTCAGGACAAATTTGACCACTTTTTGTTCCTTTAGAAGCAACTTTTTGGTCAGTTAATAATAGGTGAGGCTGGTAACGCTGCTATTAAGGTTGCCTGACATCACTTCTTATATAGACCCAGAATTTCAGTTACTTAACTTTGCCAAACTTTAATTGTTTGAGCTGAAGTCCTACATGTAGATATCGGCTTCAGACTGAATTATTTTGGAAAACTTCAGTCAAAACAGTTTAGCTGTGTCTAGGAACAAAGGTAAGGAAAAGTATGTTTTGTCCCTACTAAAAAAATCTGGTGAACTTTTCTCTGAACAGCTCTAGTTCTCCCATGCATGAGAGCAGCAACCTGAAATTTGGCCAGAGAGTGGGCCTTCATGTCAGGAATGTGCAAAATCTTCCCAAATATGGTCAAGTTACAAGCCTTTGGAAAAAATCACAGTTCTCACATGTTCACAAGTAGACACAGTTAAAGTAGACAGCAGTTAAAGTCTCTGAAGAGTCCATCCTCACAAAGCAATCTCAAGCCTCTCACAGTTCCTACATGTAAACTACATGATGCATACACCATCCCCACAGAGCAACTGTATATGCTTCCTCCTGCCTCAAGCTAAGGCCTTGCCCAGTCTCCCTCTTTAATGGCTGCTCCCTACCAGGCACTGGAGGAGAGGGAAGGAAGCCTGGATCTCCTATACTCTGAATGCCCCCACCGCTGGTGCTTGGGCAGTGTGTAGAAGGAAGCCACCTGATTTTAATACAGAGGGAACAAAAGTCAGACTGGAGAGAGAGAAGAGTAGAGTTGGAAAAGGAATCTGGTAAGACAAGGATTGGAGGGGAGGGAAGAGCAAATTGGGACTACTGGACTTGGAGACTGGGAGCCAGTAATGGGGATAGTTGGTACTCAGAGTCAGCTGAGTCATCCTGGGATCCAACCAAAAAGTACAAGGAACAAGGAAACTTGGACTGGCTGGACAAAGACTGGGACTATGAACCAGTGAGTGAGGAAGAATGGGACAAGGGAAGGCAGACAAATCTGACAAGGAGCTGGCTGCAAGGGCAGAATTGGGACTGGCTGGGCAAGAAGCATTGGGAAAAGGGGCTGGGGAAGGAAGGGATTTGGAGGAAGGGGTGAGAGAGGAGGGAAGAAACAGACTGTGATTGGATGAGGAGTCTAGCATGGGAGATTAGGCAGGAATGTGGCAGGGGTCCTGCGGGAAACCTAGTTTGTGAGCATGTAACCCACACATCTTCTGGATATGGTGTTCTCTCCAATCTAGTGGCACTGAGACCACTTAGAGAAAGTGATTAATGAGCCTGCTCTATAACAACATGGCTTTTAGCTGATGCAGTAAGGGTTCATGCACTAAGTTCCAGAGGTCCCAGGTTCAATCCTGAGTGCCAGTGACCGGGGTCTGTCAGTGTTACAACCACAACAAGTAAAAAAACTGCATCAATGCATCAGATCCTAAGTGTCTCAAACTGGACATCCAAAATTAGTGAATATTTTCTACCTTAACCATGCCGTACTTGAGTTACCCTCTGTAAATTAAAGATACTTCTCTCAACACAGAGCAGCTACGAAAATAAATGAATTACTGTTTGTGAGGCAATCAGACACAGTAGTGATGACACCACAGAAAAGTCTATGAGACAATTAATAATTCTATATTCAGAGAGCATAGTTTGAATAGTGTGCGGTACAAAAGGAATACGGCCACACACTGAACAACAAGGGGAAAACAAAATATTGAATAGCTGCTCATTAACTGTCCATTCTGTGCACTGACTGAGGCAGGGCTCCTATGGAAAAAATAGAGTCATCATGTAATTAAAGACAGTATCATAATACATAGGCAAGGTTAATTCTGACATTTCCTGACTTCAGAGTACTTGACTTTGCAATTCTTTTAACGTCGTGGGGTGGGTGTAAGAGAGAGAGAGGAATAACTATATCATTTAAGAAGAAAAGCAATATTACTTATGATTACAGCAATAAATATATTTATTTTAAACAATGTTTGCTGTAGACTAAAATATTAAAAGCCCCAAATTTATCCTGAGACCCAAATGTAAATCTCCTATGTATTTTTTTAAACTGCAGTTTAATCACCATTCTATTGACATTTACTGTAGATCTAATTCTAGTCAGACACCAGAGGTGAAATCCTGATCCTAGTGAAGTTAGTGGGAGTTTTATCATTGACTTCAGTGGGTCCATGGTTTCACCCCAGAATTGATGTGTGATGTATCTTTACCATAAATTTAACACCTATTGATCTTCTCTCTCTGAAGCCAAATTGGTGCACTGCACCATGACTGGAAGTGTTCAGCAATTTAATCAACATGGCTCCAGAGTTAAGAGACTCCATCTTGAAGTGAAATGATATAGAAATTAGCCACAAATAAATGTTGCACTGATTTCTGAATTTCTGATTTGTCTCTGCTTTAAGAATTAATATGTTATTTTGTGTAGAACAAATATATATAACTGGTTAAATCACATGGTTCCAAGAAAAGGTCTATGCAACAGCTGTTGGCAAACTTCTTGTTATGCACAAGGCCATTCCTTAATTAAGTTCATGTGACATTTTGTTTAATGAATGGAGGTATCATAATGAAGTTAATTTAAAGGATTCTTGTCCAAAAAGGACCTCCCTCCCCCGCACAAATTAAATATTTATTGTATTAATTTAACAAGAGTAAAAATTTCAACCCATCCATCCTGCCTGATCCCCGTGGCCCATCCTTCACTCAGATTGCTCTAGATAAGCTTATATATCATGTGTAAAACATAAAAATCTAAGTTTTTAAAATCTATTTCTGCTAAACCAGCCAGCTGTTCAAATCAGGACTGGATTAAAGCACAGACACTCTGGGCCTTTGCCTTGGGTCCCAAACTCAACTTTCATTGAAAAAATAAAAATAAATATTCTAGCCCTCATGGTTAGAGTGACCAGATGTCCTGATTATACCGGAACAGTCCCAATATTTGTGGCTTTTTCTTATATAAGCTCCTATTACTCCATACCCTCTGTTGTGATTTTTCACGCTTGCTGTCTGGTCACCCTACTCATGGCTGAAAAGAAAAGTTTGGTTAAATGGGGGTCACATTTTCAATGCAGCCATCTCTGTCTGAGCCCGCAGTCACCCTGAAACAATAGTTTCAAGAGGGGTGATTTAGCCCGTCCATCTCAGTGGGGTATTAATGTCAAGACTCACTGCTCTGGAGAGCCTGCCAATACCCTCCCCACAGAGAATTTGAGTGTGGCAGCTCCATCCACACAGATACACCTCTTTAGCCAGGTTATGTATTGGCAGGCCCTCCCTGCTGCCTCCCCTGTGGCTTTTGGGACAGCTGGGGGTATGGCCAGAGGTGCCACAGGGGCTCAGTATCATGATATATTTAGTGTCCCAGACTGTATTTTTGGAAGATTTTAGGCAATGAGAATATGAAGAGGTCCTTCAAAATGCACCACGAAACACAGCTACTACAGCTCCGAGGCAACGGAAATAGTATTTATTAGTTGTTCTCTCTCTTTTCTCTAAAATGTTCTGCTCTAAAGTTTTAGGCTTTGACTGAAACATCCTCAGTTGCTTTTTTCAGGTCAATATTTTTCAGCTATGTGTTCGCATTTTTGGTTCAGAAAAGAACCTTTATTACAATCATAACAAAGCCAGCTCCATTCTGGGATTCAGATATTTAAAACAGAGCCCCTCTGAAAACACAGCGAGAAGGAGTGCAAGTATATATTATGAGGTAGTAAGCACCACCACATAGTGAAATTCATTCATTCACATATGCTGCATTCAAAATATAGAGGAAAAAGAATATATTAAATCTGTGGTTGTTTTCTCCCTTTTAAAAAAAAAACTTATTTTCAGCAGAAAACACATTGAGTTTGAGAACCGTGTACCCATTTTCAGAAAATATTTTTTCTGTCAGCACCAGGATCATTCATTGACTTCTGCACTCAACTCATGTTTCACTTGAAAGTAAGCTTGTATCAGGTACATAAACCAGATGAATTATCAGATCTCATTAAACCAATTGCAGTGTTCAGTTTAAGATGCAAACTTTTTATAATAAAGTTAAAAAACACACAAAAATACTGTAATTTTGACTGCAGATTTTATGCCGATTCAATTCTTTCACATGTTATAACAACGGATGCACATGACTTTTTGCCTTAACATTCAAAGGTCATTCCACCATTTCTGTGGTAAACGTAAGATCAAGTTTTCATTTTCTTACCCTAATGCTTGACTCAAATGTGTACTGTGTTTAAGGTGACTATGACCCAGACTGAATAAACCAACTGTAAATAGTCACAAAAGTTTGTTACTCTGTGGAGCAGTTTCTCCAGAGCAGAAGAGCAGGAGGAAATGAGAAGAGGAAGACTGAGCAATTGAATAATCATGGGTCACACGAAACACTCAATAATATTTTGATTATTTGTAATTCTAACCAGACTTTAAACCCTTTGTGAATAGGAACATCTATAAAAATAGCACCCCTCTAACAAAGGTCACTCCCCGCCATCAACTCCACAACACTGTCAACACCACTATCACCACTTTCTGGTGTTGCAGCATGTTTTCAATGTCATCAACTTTAGCCTCTGGTGGACCACAGAAGGCAGTTATAGAGCCATGGAACCCTCATATTCCAGAAGCATCTCCCTCTCTTTTAAATGAGGAGTGGGGCCAACCTGAGTAACCTTAGTTAATCATAACTGCCTTGAATCATGGCAAGAGAAGAGAGGCAGTGTCTGAGGAAGACAACAGTATGCCATTTAGCACCCTATATGTTGAATCACATTGGTTAAATTTCCTCTGGTAACTCCCTTGAAGACTGACTGAACATCCTGGGAATCTTTCCTTTCATGGGAGGAATTAAAAACAGGATGAGGTTAATTAGTTCAGAAATTCCCACGGTCATAAGGGAAAAAAAAACTTGGGAGAGACTGTAATCTCTACCTATAGAGGTGATAGAAAAGGGCCGTGCCAGTTTAGAGTGAGCCCTTAGACCTGGTTTCAGGCATGCTGACCCACAGCAACAATTCCTGTAAAACAAAACGATAAAACGGATCTCTTTGGACTTTCTGGAAAAGCAAGCAGGTTAGCCTTCACTGCACAGACAAACTCATTCTTCAGCTTTTGTTACAAAAAAAAATTGAGGTAGAACCTTATACAGGTAGAGGAATCAGTGGGATTACTCAAGGAGTAAGGTTATCATAATCTAGCCTTAAATATATGACACTAAATAAAATACAATAAAAATTATAGAATGAAAACACAAGCTACCTAAAAAGTAGTTACTACTGACCTTGGTGTAAAAGTTTTTAAAAGGCCATGATGACTTTATATTTTAAAAACCATCAATACTTTAGTAAAAAAAGAAGTAGGGGGAAACGGATGTCTTCTTTCATGCATAGGGGAACAAAGCCTCTACAAATTCACAGTTCTGATCAGCGCAGCCACAAGCCTGTAACTTACTCTATCTGGGTGCCCACACGGCGCCCCCAGGTCTCTCAGGTCTGCCCACCCAAAGTCAGGTACAGGATCCAGGCCTACGTTTTGCACCATTTCCTTAAGGTAAAAAAGAGCGAAGTATATATTCCAGTGATTGTCATAATAGCCAAGAGTGGAAGACCTCTCTCTTGACGGAACTATATTAATTAACTGAAAATAGTGGTCCCAGAGGGCTTGCTGAGGCAAGTCATGCGTACCAAATCATCGATGCATATGGCTATTTTGAAAAGGTACTTGGGAATCTTAAATTATTATGGTTGCTTTTGCTGTATGAAGTGCTTAGGCCACAGCAACAACAAAACATTGAGAAGGCATTTCTTACAATGAATTTCTGTCCCACATGAAGAGAAACTGTCTCAAATATAGATACGTAATATGCTTAGATATCAGACTGAGGACTTTTAGAAGTCTGTTTTACATACAACTTCCAGATCACTTTTCTACACCTTCCTGCTTTATTTCCTCACCCCTCTCTTCATTAAACAATTAAGTTGTGGTATGACACTGCAACACAAACAGCCCAACCAGGTATAAAGCACCGTACAGTAGACTCTCAGTTATCCAGGATGACAGGGAAAAAAATTAATCCTTGTTAATAGAATCCCAGATAATCACCATCCCTAGGAAATATGGGGAGAGGAGAGTTGGTTCACCAGCCACCCTGTGCCACGGGGAGGGGATGTTGGTTCACTGGCTGCCCTGCGTCCTGGTTAGTTGTTGGGTTTTTTTGTACTTGGGGCAGCAACAAAGCCAGAGCCAACCCTGCGAGTTATGCATATTTTTTTTTTGACATCCTGGTTAATCCACAACCTGGTTAACCTAATCCTGGATAATCGAGAGTCTACTGTATTTGTTTCTGTGTTTTTCTTACCTTCCTTTGCCTCTTCACGCCCCCAAAATCTTTTAGCATCTTTTTATTTATTTTCTTTGTTTATAAATTGAAATATTTATTCATGTTTGATTTACATTTCGGGAGAAAAAAGAAGCAAAAAAATGTTTTTGTTTCTCCTAACTAAAGGTTGAAGTAGGGAAAGAGTCAGAATATTCAGGATCGTCTTAGATCATAGCTTTTAGGGCAGGGAATGTGTGTTTTCTCATGTTGCATAAGGTAAGACACAATGAGGCCCCAATCCTCACTGGGCTCTCAAAATGCTGCCATAATATTAAATAATTCCCCATACTTCCATCTTGAAGAAAAGACCCAAAGCAAGAAATTTGATTAAGTGAAGAAGGGCTCTATCTTCCTCAAGCCTACATCCCATACCAATCCCACAAAAGCTTTACTGAAGGAATTCAGTGAAAAGCTAGATGCCAGTTGTGTCCCAGTCCTTTAAAGCTCTTACATATGGCTCTCGGAAGCAACTGTATTGAAGAGAAAATGTGTGTCTGATTATGGACTGAAAATACATTCCCCAAGTTGTGGTCAGTTACTTTTAAACTAAATGCCTACTGTGAATAGAACTACAATGTCTCTGGTCTAGGGTGACCAGATATCCCAATTTTATAGGTACAGTCCCGAATTTTTTATATAGGCTCATATTACTCCCCCATCCTGATTTTTCACATTTGCTGTCTGATCATCCTACTCTGGTCTGCTTCCCTTGCCCTAAAGGTAGGAAATGTCATATCTGGTTTCCATTAGATCACATTTTGGCGACTTGTCAGATGCCCTCCAACTACAGTTCTCAGTTTTAAAACGCCCATGAACATAATAGGCATACTGGGGTCCACATATGCACCCCAACACCCAGTGCCCCTTGATAAGTAGATGTGACTGTCATGTGGGAAATATTGGACACTACAGCGCTAGACAGTACATACTATTAACGATGATAGGCGAATAGCAAAAGGCTAATACATCAGATCTGAATAAGCATCAACAAGTTACAACTGAACCATTTGGAAGAGATCCTTCCACACTAGCCATTTGACCCTCCTTACCAACTCCCACTCCAGCAAAAGACCCTGCAACCATCTCTACATACACATTCCCCCAACAGGCCGTTGTTCTCTCTACTCTTAGTAAGTTGTCTTCTGGGAAGGAAGCAAAACATAGCATGGCATCTGCTCCTCCTCCCCTCCCCCAAACATCTGTTCTCTCTTTTGACAACAATATGGACAACTACCTCACCCAGTGTCTTCAGGCAGTGGTTTCTAATCTTCCTGAATGACTGACTAAATTTATCTTCAATCAAAAAAACATAATAAATCTGCCTACTTAAGCTAAAATAACCACTGAACACAGAGACAGAGAGAAGGAACCACAGACCAAATGTTTAAAATTAATCCACACTAGACAGTTTCTTAGATAAACAGATAAAAGGTAACCCTTATGTTCCAGCAAAAAGCTATCATCACAGTGAGCAGAAAGGAATTCCTTCTCCTTTTTACACAGCACTGTGGAATTGCTGAGCTGTCTTATAGGATGGGAGATTTGCCTTCTTCTGAGATACGTGGTAAGGATCCCCTGCTGAACACGGGATACCTGACTTGATGGTAATTCTGTACAGCAAATCCTATATTCTGTGAGTTTTGCGACTGCCTGAATTACTGGCTTTCATCATTTTATACTGAGGTCCCTAAATAGGGAAACCATCTGTCTCTCTCTTCTTCTCATTTCAGTGGACTAAATATAGGGTTACCATATGTCCCTATATTCACGGACATGTCCAGATTTTTTACTTTAAAATAGCGTCCGGGGGGAATCTGCTGCAATCTGCAAATGTCCGGGATTTCAAGCAGCGGCCAGAGCAGAGCCCCTCCCAGGCGGTTGGGAGGGGGAGGGCAGGGGGATTCCTCAGCCCACACCGGCCGCACCCGGCTGCGGAAGCCCGGAGAAAGAAGCCAGGAGCGTGGTAGGAACTTTTAAGTGGGGTCGGGACGGAAGCGGGTTGGGAGCAGGGGGAAGCCAGGAGCATGGCAAGAGCTTTTAAGCCTGGGGGAGGGAGGGACACAGGCAAGGGTAGGTGGGGGGCAGCAGAGAAGTCCTGATCCTGGGCTGCCTCAGCTGGGGTGGAAGATAGGACTGCTGGCTTCCCTCAGCCTGGGTCAATAATTCAGCTGGTAATGCCACTAACAGCACTTCAGAGGCTGAGCTCTTTAAATGTTTAATTCCTTAAATCATAGGCCATCCCATTCTCTGAATCCTGCTAGTTTCAAACAGCAGGAACCTCCTTCCATATTTAGAGCAAAAGGAAGCTGAAAACACAGGTCATTAGCAGGCTCTCTCAGTCCCTAGGTTGCTATTTCACATCAAGGCTTTACAGGCAAAGAAGGCAGCAGTGCTGCACCAGGGAGAGATTTTATCCTTTTAGAGTGATAGCAGCAAGGGAATTTCTTCTGTCCCAAATCTAAACTGTCTGTGCCCTGGTGATAAGCATCTGGGCTCCATCTGAGGCAGATAATTGCAGCCCTGCACCTGGGGCTGTTCAGAACTGCGCTGTCCCACAGTGCTTCCAGGAGGGACTGGAGAGATTGTGGGAATAATTCAGGTGAGGGGCAGACCCAGCCAGCCGGCACAAAGGTCAGATTACGTAGGTCAGGGATCTAGCTAGTAACACTCCAGTCTCCCATCAGAGTTGGCTTTGGTCACAGAAAGTCTAAGTGACCAGTCAAGGGTCACAAAGGGAGTCTGTGTCAGAGCAGGGAATTGAACCTCGTCTCCCTCGTCCCTGGCTAAATACTCTAGCCACTGGACTAGATCATCCTTCCAGATAACTCCCATCCTATCCTACCCTATCCACTAAAACTTGAAACCTCTCAACCTTTAAGCTGTAAAACTCCACTGAATTTTACTGGAAAACTTCTGAATTTGTGGGCCAGTGTTGCCAGGTGCCCTGCTTCTCCGCCGAGGTGGTGAATGGCCTTGAGTGCCATTGAATGTCATCAGATTGAGGGCACTCAGCACCCTCCTGATGAGATCCTTGCTGCAGGGTCAAGGCTACTGGATGAGCTTTGATTACCAAGCGGCTATGTGATCAAAATTTCTTGCCCAGGGAGCAGGGGTGGGGGTTGGATTAGTTGGGAGTTCTGGGGTGGGCTGTCAGGGGGGTGGGTGTGTGGAGAGGAGTTGGGGCAGTCAGGGGACAGGGACCGGGGGAGTTGGATGGGTCGGGGGTTCTTGTGGTGCCTGTCAGGGGGCGTGGTTGGAAAGGCGTGGGAGGCCCGGGGGTTTGTTTAGGGGCAGGTGTGTGGATAAGGGTCAGGGCAGTCAGGGGACAGGTAGGGGGTAGGTAGGATCCTAGGGACGGGCAGTTAGGGTGGGAAGTCTCAGGAGGGGGCAGTCAGGGGACAAGGAGCAGGGGGGATTGGAGATTCTTAGGGGGGCAGTTAGGGGGCGGGAAGGGGGACAGACTTGGTAGAGGCAGGGCAGGGCTTCCCCGTCCTCTTTTCTGATTGTTGAAATATGGTAACCCTACTAAATACAAAAATAATTAAACTAGAGCATATTTGACTGAAACTATAGAAATGTCCCACTCTTCCCTCCCTACTTCACTCCCATCAATTTTGCATATTTTTAGCAGCTGTCTTCTCACTGGAAGAGTTCATTAGTCACATTTTCTTTCCACACTTGTTGCTGAAGAGCTGGCAAGAAGGCAAAGGTGATCTACATTTCCTTCCACTATTTCTGCAGTGACAATGCAGAAACAAATACATGTTCCCTTCAACCAGGGGCAAAAATTTCCACTAAGAGAATCTCTTCCTAACTAGCAACACCACAAACTGCTGTGAAATTATTTTACTCTTTATAAAGAAATTACAAGTAGTAAATTTTGCTTAATAAATTTACACAGCTGGCCCTCTACAAGCTCCAAGGGACTATACATACAGTAAGTCCACTGCAGATAAATGTACACATGAGCATGCAAAGGATTTTAAAACATGGCTGAACCATATAATAGTCACACATGAATGATAGCATGCAATAGCTTGTTTATCTCTTATGGCAAAAATATTCTCAAACCCAACCAGCACCATATTCAGTCCTTAAATGCATTTCTGCTAAATATGTTATTCTCAGATCAGGCAACTAGCTTTTATTTTATCCTCTGCCATGTCAAGCCTGAGTTTATGTGAATAGTGTGCAAATGTTTCAAGTTCACAGAGAATGAAACTGCTTCCAGCCACCTGCACTAAAAATGCTATACTGCCAGAATATTATTTATTTTTATACAGCATCTTTTACACTCAATGTATGCCAAAACACTTTACAAAACAGCAGTTAAATACTGGCGGCACAGAGATGAATACAGCAGCCATTTCAGCAATCACTTGCACGCACACAGACACACGCACACACCTCTTGCACGTTCAGATCTATTTAACTGAGAGGAATGCATTACCCTTTTTATAGGGGAAGTGCACTGAACCATTAACCATCGAAAAAGTCATGCATTTACTTTATAACAAATGAGGGAGTGAGGTTTTCCACCAGAAGAAGAGCTAGAGAACGTTGTAAAAACACAGTTAGTACACTTACTGCACTTTGATCTGAGCTCAAAAGAGCCGAGAAGCTCAAATCTTTGCTCCTAGACCTGCAAGAGCTCTTAAGAAGCAGCACAGTTTAGCCTATGGCAAGAAAGCAGCGTATTTTATGCAGTTCAGCAGAGATGCATCAGTTTGAATGACAAGCAGTACTAACGGGCTTTAGAAGGAGCCATTTCCAGCACGCCTTATCCAAAATTAGTATTATTATTCTGAACATTAGGATTTATGGGTGTATATGGAAGGTGAAGGGTGAAAAGCAAACCATTGGTGCTGACCATGGGGAATCTGGATGGAGAGAGATACTCAGCTTTTCCTATTGAAACAAAAGCCAAAATCATGGTTTCCATTCTTCATTTTAATACAGCACAAGAACAACGCTGGTCCATAATGTTACAAAAACTTTGATCCAGGTCTGAAGTATGTGTATCCCTCAACAATGATAATTTGTGCAGGAATGCCATTTTATGCAAATAGAAGCTCGCAGAAACAGGTATGTCACACTGATTCAGAACACTGGTCCAGTTTGTTATTCTGCTTGCAGCAGCAGAGCATGAGACACAATTTAGAAAAAAGGAGGAAGGAGGGGGGGGAAGGAGGGACAAACAAATGTTGTCACATGTAAATATTTCACAACACAGAATGAGGAAATTACATCTTATTATTGGTACCACAGGGCACAGTCCAAAGAGAGTCATTCCCTTTGCTTCAAGGAGCTTTGGATTAGATCCATAATGCTGTTATTACAGAGCACCAGTAATAAAAGAAGGTATGGAACAAACAGATTAATAATTCCATTTTTGCAAGTAGTAAGACCCTGAAAGCTAAGTAAATAAATTAAAACAAAGTCAGGCATTAATTGGTTAGAATATATATTCTATAAAGAATTCTATATATTCTATATATTTTCTATAAAGAATATATATTCTTTAATATATAACTAAGCTATTGTTGTATGTAAAGTAAATAATTTTTTAAAATGTTTAAGAAGCTTCATTTAAAATTAAATTAAAATGCAGAGCCCCACAGACCGGTGGCCAGGACCCAGGCTGTGCGAGTGCCACTGAAATCAGCTTGCGTGCCGCCTTCAGTACCCGTGCCATAGGTTGCCTACCCCTGAGAGAGTCTTCCTCCTGGCCCACATTGCCCTACCTCTGATGCTTCCTAACTCAAAAACTCTCATTTGTTCCTAGTGACAGCACCCTAGGTTTCTAATCTGACGACAAACACATCTGCCTCCCAAGCCCTCAAATCAACCTTTGATTTCCAACATGTTGTTATCGACAATACCTCGACCACTCCTCTGTCAAACTTCACTCAATTTAAGGTCCATTTATACTCTCAGATGTGCATGTGTGGTCCCATGATAATAAGGGTTGGATCCCAAAAGGGAAGAATTTGGCTGGTAAATGTTTGAACACAATCAAAATTGATTTTAGGGAGCTTTAGGTTGGATCACAATGTATATATTTTTTTAAAATCTACTTTTTAATGTAACTGCATTTTTACTACCTACAATTTCAGAGAGAGAGAGAGGCGCATTAGATTTCGGTTGATGAAAAATAATTTGACTTGAATGGAGAATAAACTGCTCACATGCTCTAATCTGGAAAGGCCCTGTTCATAAAAGGGATCTATCTTACTACAGCTTTAAGTAAATGACAAAAGAGGAGCCTGTGTCTGACTCATTTGGCAGCCAAATTATTGCAATCACTCTACAAAGGCATTTAAAACCCTACACCTATTGCAATTTTTATGCCTATAATTTTTTTCTCCTTTCACTCAGACATTTTTTCTTTGAATTATTAAACCTTCTCTCCTGTGGTTACAGTTTGGGAATTTTCTGGCTGCAAGGAAAAAGGGTCTCATAAGAGGAGGCTATAATTAGCAGCAGAAGAGAGAAGGCTGTGGAGAAAAGATGGCTCTGTGGTGAGTGTAAAGGGATGCTATTTAAAGGAATTGAAATGTTCTACACAAGCCCCAGGAGAAGCAGAAAACAGGATATATATGTTTAAATAAAATAGGGGGCTCAGCACTTGCTCATGTCAGTATGTTTTTAATTAATAAAACTCAGGCCAGCCTGCATCCTGTAGTATGTAGATGATTCACATGCCGACAGATCCAGCCCCACAAATAAAAACATATACATCGATTTATACAAATTGTTTTGGAGAAACAAATAAAATATTATTCTAGTAACTATAACAAACAAGCAATCCTGATGGCAGGGAAATATCCAGGAGGACCATAAAGGACCGCATGGTTCAGCTTGATCGGAGTAAATCTTATAACGGAGCAAATGTCAGCAAGATAAACACAGAACTCAGAACAGTTTGAAAAGGAAGGGGAAACAACCACCATATTTCAAAATAAATAACACAGACATATGGCTAGCATATGGTTTGGTATCAATTTATTATTATATAGCTATAGTGCCATCCTCATTTAGATTTAGGTATTGATGAAAATAAAAGGAAATCATATACGTTCTTGTAATATTTACAATAAAAAGTCAAAAAACAAAAGGAAAGAGATCTAAGGCCATTTAGAACCTCAGTGATGGTAGTCTAAGACTACTTCTGAGACATGATCATTGGAAAGATTACAAAGGCTGCAGAGGTAACACTACCTTTGGAAATAAGGAGGAAAAGGACGGGGAGTGTACCTTAAAGCAGTGATATTCAGACTGAGGCTTGCAAGCCACAAGTGGCTCTTTAATGTGTCTCTCATGGCTATTCACCTCACATGATATTAAAACACTGGTTTAATAATTAATCGATCTAAGTTATTAACAAATGAGGATGTTTTTAATATATATTATCCAACTGTAGTTAATTAAATAATAATACTTGGACAGTCCTTTTGCTGTGAGAATTGTATTTTATTTTTACACACACACACACACACACACACACACACACACACACACAGTAGAACCTCAGTTACCAACACCTTGGAAATGGAGGTTGCTCATAACTCTGAACAAAACATTATGGTTGTTCTTTCAAAAGTTTACAACTGAACAAATTACTTAATACAGTTTTGAAACTTTACCATATACAAGAAAATGATGCTTTTAACCATTTTAATTTAAATGAAACAAGCACAGAGACAGGTTCCTTACCCTGTCAATTTTTTTTTTAAGAAGTCCCTTTATTTTTTTAGTAGTTTACATTTAACACAGTACTGTACTTGTACAGTACTGTCTCTCTTCCTTTCTTTTTTGGTCTCTGCTGCTGCCTCATTGTGTACTTCTGGTTCCAAATGAGGTGTGCGGTTGACCGGTCAGTTCATAACTCTGGTGTTCATAACTATGAGGTTCTACTATATAAAGAATTAAATATTCCCCCCTCATGCTGTTTAAATCTGATTATACCAAATATTAGTACTATAGTAAATGAGACAATGAATTCATACTTCTGTGGCTATTTTGGGTAATGTTGATTGTTAATTTGGCTCCCGAACCACTAAGGCCTCAGTATTACTACCTTAGAAGCTAACAGTGTAGTAGCCAGCCACTGAGTTTTATATAGAAGAAACTATTTATCTTCTCATAAGCCACAATATGAGAAACAGAGAAGAGTTCAACAAAAAGATTGGTGAAAAACTGTGATTTTACTTTTCTCTACGCAAAAGAATGAATGGACACAAATCTGACCTCAGGAACCATAACATTCAAAAACCAGTAGGAGAACACTTCAATCTCCCTGGCCATTCTATTAAAGACTTGAAGGTGTCAATTTTAAAACAGAAAAACTTCCAAAACAGACTCCAACGAGAAGCTGAGGAACTGGAATTAATTTGTAAATTGGACACGATCAACAAGAGTTAAACAGGGACTATGGGTGGCTTTTTCATTACACTAATTGAATGCATTTTCCTAGTCAAGTCTCTTTTACAGGTTCTCATTGACTGTCAGACACAGATCCACTAAATTTTCACTACAAAAGTTTTTTCTTCTCCTGCTGATAATGGTCCATCCAAATTAAACAGCCTCTTAGAACTGGTATGGTAATTTACAACTTTTTTTGCTTTCTGTGTATATAAATGCATCTTACTTCTGTGTGTTCCATTCTATGCATCCGAGGAAGTGGGCTATAGCCCACGAAACCTTATGCTGAAATAAACTCGTTAGTCTCTAAGGTGCCACAAGTATTCCTCATTTTATTGGGTCCATCCAAATGCTTCAACAAGTCATATAGCCTCACAATACTATCCAACCTTATCCCTTCCCTTATTGGTTATACAAATGAGGGGTGTTGGGTTTGGTTTGTTTTGGGTTTTTTTGGAGGTGGGACAACAACATTATGCTTTGAGTTGGAAGCCAGCTATGCAACCTACTGAAAAACTCCAGAAAATTTATATGTGGTTATGATCAGAGTAAAACCACATGTGTTTGTTGCATATATTCACAGTCTCATCTGTTCAGTTTATTGACTAAAAAACTGTTTATACATTACAAAGTTAATCTCCTGTACCCCTTTACTCATCTGTCATCTCCTACTTTGTTCCCTGTTCCCTTCCTGTGTCCCCTTCTATCCCTAGTCCCAAGTCTTGGTCTGCTCCTTCCCCTTACACAGAGGAGTCTACCATAATTCCAGATACACGTAGTGTGTACTCAGTTTTTCCTTTATGGTGTACAAAACTGTACTCGGCAGAAAGAAGCAACGGGCCAAGTGCACAACCTCTGCTAGTGCTAGCACAGCTACAGTTTCTGCAATTCAACAAAATGTTTTGCTGATATTTTAAACTTTACTATTTGGTGCTCTAGCTACATTTCCTGTGATAGCTCCGTTGTATGGGCTATCTTAAAGTAGGTTCATTTTTATACATCTTTCCCTATTATTTAATATTCTTATTCAAGCCTAATTTGATGGCATCCAGTTTGCAAATTAAGTGCAAGTTCTGTAGTTTCTCGTTGGAGTCTGTTTTTCAAGTTTTTTTGTTGAAGAATTGACACGTTTAGGTCTGTAATTGAGTGTCCAGGGAGACTGAAGTGTTCTCGAACTGATTTTTGAATGTTATAATTCTTGATGTCTGATATATGTCCATTTATTATTTTGCATAGAGACTGTCCAGTTTGGCCAATGTAATGGCAGAGGGGCATTGCTGGCACATGATGGCATAAATCACATTGGTAGATGTGCAGGTGTATGAGCCCTGATGGTGTGGCTGATGTGATTAGGTCCTATGATGGTGTCTCTTGAATAGATATGTGGACAGAGTTGGCAATGGGGTTCATTGCAAGAATAGGTTCCTGGGTTAGTGTTTTTGTTGTGTGGTGGGTGGTTGCTAGTAAGTATTTGCCTCAGGTTGGGTGGCTGTCTGTAAGTGAGGACTGGTCTGTCTCCCAAGGTCTGTGAGAGTGAAGGATCGTCTTTCAGGATAGATTGTAGATCCTTGATGATGCCCTGGAGAGGTTTTAGCTGAAGGCTGAAGATGACAGCTAGTGGTGCTCTGTTACTATAAGATAGGTGCAACAAAGTAAGTGACTTCTGGGTACTCTTCTGGCTCTGTCAATCTGTTTCTTCACTTTAGCAGATGGGTACTGTACTTTTTAAAATGTTTGATAGAGACAAACACCTACAGGATCGCTGTCTGAGGGATTGAAGCAAATGTGGCTGTAGACAGTGGATCGTTTGATGTGATCTGGATGAAAGCTGGAGGCATGTAGGTAAGTATAGAGGTCAGTAGGTTTCCGGTATAGGGTAATGTTTAGGTGACCATTGCTTATTAGTACTTTAGTGTTCTGGAAGTGGATCTCTTGTGTGGACTGGTCCAGGCTGAGGTTGATGGTGGGGTGGATATTGTTGAAACACCATCAAATTAGGCTTGAATAAAGATTGGGAGTGGATGGATCATTACACAAACTAAAAACTATTTCCCCATGCTAATTTTCCCCCTACTGTTACACCTTCTTGTCAAGTGTTTGAAATGGGCCATCCTAATTATCACTACAAAAGTTTTTTTTTCTTCCTGCTAATAACCCACCTTAATTGAGGTGTTGCGTTAGAGTTGGTACAGCAACCCCCATCTTTTCATGTTGTGTGTGTGTGTTATACATACATACACACACATATATACATACATACACACACACCCACACACACACCCCTTCCTACTGTATTTTCCACTCCATGCATCCGATGAAGTGGGTTTTAGCCCACAAAAGCTTATGCCCAAGTAAATGTTAGTCTCTAAGATGCCACAAGTACTACTCATTCTTTTTGCTGATACAGACTATCACGGCTACCACTCTGAAACCTTTACTCACATAATTATCCCAATGACTTCATTGGGACAATGCATAAGTGTTTGCAGGATCAGGCCCTAAACATGCAGCTAGGGAGGTTTTAAATACACTTAATATGAATACTTTTGGTCCATAAAGAACAACTTCACAAAGGAGAGAACTTTCGTTTACATCAGAACAAAACAAATCCTATCTCCTTTAAAGTATTTGTCATAGTTTCCCTTGCCATTGTTTCATTACAAAAATATTTGTAAAGGTACAAAATTTTCGTTTCCTTTACTTAATCCTGAATTTGTGACAATCATTTCATGAGAACCGCTTATGATGTCAAATGCAGGATTATGGGCCGTAACATATTCTCAAATCATGGGTGCAACTTCCATGGTGTCAAAAATCCACACAAAGAAAAAGATACAATAGAGCTCTGATTTAATTGCATAATCACTTAAAAGAAGAAGGTGAGTGGGGCCATAAAGAGCTTTTACTTAAATACGTATCTACAATACAAAGAGAAAATGCAGAAAATACTCTCTACATTTAAATATTCTTACAGCTGCACATTTGTCATGTCTCAATCTTCTTAAATTGCCAGACATACGCACAAATAAAACAAAGGAATTCAGCTAAAGTTTGAAAACTAAAACCCACAAAAAGCAAAGAAAAAGTGAAACAGGAAAAATTGTGCTGATGAATAAATTTGCATTGAGACATGCATATCGTTTTTCTGTGGTTGAACTTTAGATATTCTTGTTGAAAGATTATTATTAGCACAGTGGTTTTTTACTACAATCATTTTTTCCATCTATATTTCACCAAAGCTATCTATTAAAGAGAGCAATTTAGCTCTTTTTATGGTAATGCTGTTTGTAGAAATGCCTTTAAAAGTTTTGCCATAAGCTTGCTAAACTCAATACACTCAAATGTTGGTCTTTTTTGTAATCCTAGTACTGCAGAGATGCTAACAGGCCACTTCACTCTGAATGGTCTCTTACAATGTGTGTCAACTACTTATTTCTAGACAATCTGTTCTAGGTCCTTGTATTTAGCTGTAGTTCTGAGTACCTTTCCCAGACCCAAAGAACAACTCTGTGTTCCTCAAAAGTTTGTCTCTCTCATCAACAGACGTTGGTACAAAAATGATATTACCTCACCCATCTTGTCCCTCTATTCGCCTACTTGACGGATAAGCAGGGAAGAAGTTTAAAGCATCACCACTCCTCACCTACAGCCACACAGTTTGAGTAAACATGACCACCAAAGAATTCACAATCAGATACAAGACGACACACAAAGCATTAATTTTTCTGATTCTGATAACAATGGAGCTCTTTAACAATCTTTCTCGTGCTTATTTCACAATGTTTAAAAGGGATTTATTCTATAAAATATACACTAACAAATGGTTCAAATGCAATTTGCATATGCTCTGGATTTACGTTTTCCCTATTTGTACAACATAAACTTCAATATCATTACATGGATGATACATACAGTGCATTTTAAAACTTCTTTTGGTAAAACACAGGTTTGGGCCAGTACATATTCACTCTGAGCTGTATATTTGGTAATGTCTGTTTCCTTGCTCCTGTTGCAGCCCGAGACTGAACATCTACACCACAATTAAACAGCTCCATAGCCTGAGCCCTACAAGACTCATAGATGTCTAATTGCAAGGTAGGCATATCCCAAGAGGCTAAAGCCTTAAACTCTGGGATGTGACTGAGTCAGATGACCTCAGGTCACATGATGGCAGCTCAACGATGAGGTTTCTACAGGCTGCCTGTTCACACAGTGGGATAGATCTGCAGGGAACAGGTTGATTCCATCAAGGGTAGGATTTCAAAGTAATCATGAGGCTAGTACGTCCACCACCTATAAAGGCGGCTATGGAGAACCCTGCACCAAAGGTATAAGTACTACTATCCCTAGAAAGAGGGAAGTATAGTTGGAAGTCGGGGAGGGCCAAAGAAACTATGTTTATTGCATAATAATCAGATTACCAGGGAGAGAATGTTATTTTAAATACCTGAATGCAAGTAAGTTTGGCTCAGGAAGGAAGGGATCAAGTGGACATAGCGTACTTAGAATTCCAAAAGCCTTTGATAAGGTCCCTCAACAAAGGCTCCTATGTAAATTAAATTATGGGATAAGAGGGAAGATCCTTTCATGGACTGAGAACTGGTTAAAAGATAGGGAACAAAAGGGCAGGAATAAATGGTAAATTTTCAGAATGGAGAGGGGTAACTAGTGTTCCTCACGGGTCAGTCCTTGGATCAATCTTATTCAACTTATTCATAAATGATTTGGAGAAAGGGATAAACAGTGAGGTGTCAAAATTTGCAAATGATACTAAACTGCTCAAGATAGTGTGACGGTGTCAGACCAGAAGGATATAGGAGAGTGCTGGAAGGCAGGTATATTAGTCTCAGGATGTGCAGGTCCCTGTTCCCTGGATAGCCAAACAAAGGCTACTCCAGGCCAATCAAGACACCTGGGGCCAATTAAGAACCTTCTAGAAAGGAGTGGAAACAGCTAGCCTGATTGGGACACCTGAAGCCAATCAGGGACTGGCTGAAACCAGTTAAAAACCTTCTAGTTAGGTCAGCTGTGGGCGTCAGGAGCTGTGGAAGGAAGTTATGCTGTTGGTGAGACTGAGTGGTGGACAACATATCATACAGAAGGAAGGAGACCCTGAGGTAAGGGTAAAGTGGAGTTTGAAGAAGTGGGGACTGCTGTGGGGAAGTAGCCCAGGGAATTGTAGTGTGTTTTGTGGATAAAAGGTCAGCCATCTTAGCTGATACTATTAGGGTCCCTGGGCTGGAGTCCGGAGTAGAGGGAGGGCCCGGGCTCCCCCCTTTTCTGCTTCCCTTAATTAGTTACTGAGAAAGGGAGGTCACTCTGGGCCTAGATGAGTTTATGAGGCCCCTAAATCTGCCAGGAAGCGCAGGACCCACCAATACAGACTCGGAACTTTGTCACAATAGTTAAGACCAAAGCAGACTGTGAAGCACTTCAAAAAGATCGCACAAAAGTAAGTGATTGGGCAACAAAGTGGCAAATGAAATTTAATGTACATAAATGTAAGGTAATGCACACTGGAAAAAAATAACCCCAACTATACATATAATATGATGGGGGCTAATTTAGCTACAACTAATTAGGAAAAACATCTTGGCATCATCGTGGATAGATCTCTAAAGACATCCATGCAGTATGCAGCAGCAGTCAAAAAAGCAAACATTAAAGGAATCATTAAAAAAGGGACAGAGAATGAGAGAGAGAATATCTGATTGCCATTATATAAATCCATGGTGCACCCACATCTTGAATACTGCGTACAGATGTGGTCTCCTCATCTCAAAAGAGATATACTGGCATTAGAAAAGGTTCAGAGAAGGGCAACTAAAATGATTAGGGGTTTGGAACAGGTCCCATATTAAAGAGGCTAGACTTTGCAGCTTGGAAAAAAGAGGACTGTAAGTGGGGATATGATAGGTATATGATATATATATGATAGATATATGATGATATAAAATCATGAGTGGTGTGGAAAAAGTGAATAAGGAAGTTATTTATTTGTTCCCATAATATAAGAAGTAGGGGCCACCAAATGAAATTAATGGGCAGCAGGTTTAAAAACAAATAAAAGGGAGTTGTTCTTCACATAGCATACAGTCAACCTGTGGAACTCCTTGCTTGAGGAGGTTGTGAAGGCTAGGACTATAACAGGATTTAAAAGAGAACTGGATAAATTCATGGGAGTTAAGTCCGTTAATGACTATTAGTCAGGATGGGTAAGGAAAGGTGTCCTGAGCCTCTGTTTGTCAGAGGGGAGTGATGGATGGCAGGAGAGAGATCACTTGATCCTTACCTGTTAGGTTCACTCCCTCTGGGACCATTCTTATGTAAACTGAGGCTGGGGTAGTTATGTTGCCATGCAGTGAGGGTGGCTCATGCTGACCCATACTCTGCAATGCCGGGCAATGATAGCATTTGTCACTGTAGGTTCAAAGAGGAAAGGTTCTGCTGGCGGGATATTTTGATCAAAACTCTTGTTATTGTACAGTGGGGATAATCAATTATTTTTCTGTCAAGGTCCAGACTCCAGAGAAAATATATAAAAGAACAATCAGTAAATAAAAAGATTTCAGGGTCCATTAAAAAGCATCTGGCAGTCCCGATTTGACTTGCAGTCTCCCTATTGACTACCTTTGTTGTACAGTCATGGAGACTTGAACTCTCAGGTTAGGCTTGAACTCAGGTGTGTTGGGTCACAACAGCATATTGAGACAGGTAGCTGACAAATCAGGTCCCTGTAAAGAATGGGATCATGGATCCACACGCTTGACACATGCTTAGGGATAGACTACACTCTACCTCTACATCCCCAGTTCAAGTCAGCAGTAGCAGAAATTCACTCCCATTTGTTCTGAATGTGAAATTTTGGTTTCCGTCCAGCTCCTGGTAGGAGGTGTCCATGTTATTTAAAAAGGGGGAAAAAACAACCATTATCACAACAAATGGCAGTAATTGGCACTCCAACTGGCAGTCCCTTAAAAATATTTAAGAACTGAATGGCCATGGTGACCAGTCAACATCCAGTTGGAATACTATGACAACATTCCTTGTCTTTTCCAGGGATAACTAGAGGACTTGTCTCCAGCGATGTTAATCCAGCGTCCTTCAAAAGCACCAAATTAACTTGAAAGTGTGTGCGTGTATATATTATATATGTTGAAGGCCCCAAAGGATTGGTATTATGTAGCTGTAAAATATTATTATATATTTTGCCTAACTATAAAAGCCAAAATCATGAGAACTTCAAGAGAAATGTATTTCCCTTCTCCCCCTCACCTCGCAAAAGAGAATGACATATGTGGATCATGAATCTAAATAGCTCCACTACACCCTGCCTTATAATAATTACACTCCAAAGATACCTGTGAAGCTCTAGTAAAATGTATGTAGTCAGACATTAGGAGAGTGAAAAGGATGGGGGAGGACCCTGTAAACAAAACAGTCTCCAACATAAGCTTCTGCACTGCTTCCCACTAGATTCTAGACAGGCAATACAATAGTCAAAACACATATTTACACGAAGACAAGTTAGTCCAATGCAATTCTCAATATTAAATTTAACCAGAACAAACACCCTTTATAAAACATTCCTGCAATATCACCTTTAGGTTACCTAAATTTAACCCCACATTTTTAAAAAGTGACCTTCAGTTTTAATTTTTATTTCGTTTGAAACTAAAAACATTTTAAAACTGCTAGTTATTTTTCCACCACTTATATTGTTCGCTTTTTTCCGCATTTCATTCATCTTGAACAATTAAAATGAACTGGATGTTTTTTCTTTGACCAGACGTTTGTCTCTACTCTTTCTTTCTGGGTCTTATGTCTTGGCACAAAATTGATATTTGGGTTCACAGGAAAGAAGACTTAAAAAACAAACCTCAATTTTCATACATATATGTTAATGATCTCCCAATGCTATTGTCTATTCACCTTCACAAAATCAGGTGCAACAGCTACGCAGAGTATTGGCTTCTAAAATTCAGTATGGTGGCATTTAGTATTACAATCCCTGATGTCTTTTCTTGCCTGTCTTGTCATTACATTGTAAAATTTCCATTGTAACTGCTGTGTATTGTGAGATATTTGGAAGAAGATGAAATTATTATAATTATGCAAAAGATTTGCATAGTTCCAGAGGTCAATGGAACTCTATCTGTGAGACTAAGTTTGTGCATGGGAGTAACCCTTTGTAGTGAGAATTGTTAAATCCCATAGTTCTGTCATATACCTCCAGAATCATATGCCACTTCTACATCATCTTACACAAAGAGGAAAAAAAAAAAAAAAAGAGTTAATAGTCTAATAATTTTTAAAGATGACATCACCCAAAAGATATCAGTCATAGCCTTCCAGATGTAGTGGTTCCACCTATACCATTCCTTCCAACATCTCTCTCATACAAAAATCCAACTTGTCTTTCACTAAACAGTAAGGAACAATCCTGCAAAGGCAGGGGGTGAACATGATGTCAAAACAGGTTCCTACCTTTAGTTTCCAGGTGTCTGATTTTTACTGCAAATACTGTCATTGCATCTCAAGAACTATAACTTTTCCCACAGAGAGAAAAAAAGGCAGATATGTACTATACTAGGGCCTCTGTAAATCCAAAATTGTAGGTTTGGGGACTTTTTGTTTTTTTAAATAAGGCATTTGTACCGGAAGGCTTCCAAGCACCTTAAAATACTTTACCTAAAGAACAAGAATTTCTCATGGCAACATGGCTTAATAGTAAATCAAATGATGGATCTAGTATAAAAGAGCCCCAATCCAACATATATAAATAACCAATCTATCCACCCACACATAAACAACTTAAAGAGGAAATATTTGGAGCCTAGAAGCCAGAAATGAACTCAGACATATATATAGAAAGGAAGAGAATTACAAAGTCACAGCTCCACAGTGATAAAAGCACTGCCCCAGCCTTTCAAGATTGCCCTGGGAGAGAGAGTCACCACCTATACTCCTGCCCATCAACAGAACATGCTGTGATGAATAGTAGCAAGAGACTATCCTCCAAATACATTGGTCCTACAGATTCAATCCACTTGCACAATGCACACTTCAGATACAAAAACTGTTCAAAGGAAGTTGTAATGAAGGTCTTCTGTACAGGACCATAAAAAGATACCATTAGTCTGAGGGCATGGTTACACTGGAAACTTCAAAGCGTTGTCACGGGAACGCTCCTGTGGCAGCGCTTTGAAGTGCAAATATGGTCGTGCAGGAGCTCTGGGAGAAGCTCCTGGTAATCCAGTTTCACGAGGGGATTAGCTCCCTCCCAGCGCTTGGAGCCTGTCAACACTAGCGTTTTAAAGCACTCAGACTTGCTGCACTCAGGGGGGCAATTTTTCACACCCCTGAGACAGCAAGTTAGAGCACTATAAAATGTCAGTGTAGCCGGGCCCTGAAAATTTACCCCAAAATAGTGAATTCTGCTTTAATTGGGTTCTTCCTCTCCTTTCCTCTGCCTTAGAGCCTCAAGCAGGGAAACACAAAACAAATTCTTAGTTTCGCTTACTGGGATAAAAAAATGTAAGTTTGGAATTTTCAGCAGAGGATTCTAAACAACAAATGTAGTTTTATTCCTTTATATAATCAACTATATGCTTCAAAATGGAACATTTTTTTTCCAGGAAAAACAAAACAAGAGAAAGCAAAGGATAATTAAAAGAGACTGCTTGGCAAGCTAATTTCCATTTTATACATTGGTTTGTTGTGGAGACAGTTCAATGTAGTGGTGGTATTAGTACTGGATAATCAATGACTTAATATATAACATGTGATAAAGATACGAAGGAACCAACAATAGGAAATATTAAAAATAAATACATTTAAGTATCAGCAATGAATTAAGTCAGCAGTCTGTTGTGCTGCTGCCAATTAGTCCCTGGCAAATAAACCAATAAACCACTTCTTCAAAATACTACTCTTTACAAATAATTATCACAATATGCAATAACTACAACAGAGGTACTGAACTGCAGGCATATGACATTGTATATCCCTTGCATAATTTAAACATACATTTAAAAAACCTACACTTATAAGCCAACAAGTATTAAAGCTTTTCCTTTATGATATCCGCCTTGCTATTAAGAAGAGGGTGGGAGGGAAATACAGCACAGATACTTTCATATTTTATGTCAAAAATTGAAGCATTTTTGCCCATTTAATTCTTTTGCACTTGACCCTAAGGCAGTGGTGCCCAAACTTTTCCTGTTGCACCTCTCCTTACCACTAATGGAATCTGTCTGTGCCCCCAATCCATTAGAGCACTGTTGGCTCAGGAGACAAGCGTGGGCTGAAGATGGAGATGGGGACTGAACTGGGGAAGTGGGGTAGCTGGGGCTAGAGGCAGAGTTAGCCTGGAGGCAGAGAGAGTTGGAGTGGAGCTGTGGGGCTGCAGCCGGGCTGGGGGCAGAGCAGAGCTGGGGATGGGGCAGAGCAGAGCAGAGCAGAGCTCGCTCCCCACCGCCCCTGGGGGTTGGCCAAGGCCCCCCCAAAAAATGTTCCGCCGCACCCCACTGCGGGGCATGCTCCACAGTTTGGGGACCACTGTCCTAAGGTAACGAGTTTAATGATTTTTCCTCGAGGCAGCAAAGAGCAGAGCTATTGACTTTTATTTCCAAGAACTAACTGGCAATTAAGAGGCATTGCAGCCCATTGCCTCTCAAGAATTAATCTACATTTAATGAGGGGTTTTTATATTAGAAATCTTATCAGAATGCAGCAATTTAATGGCAACACTCCACCAAGTGCACAAAAGGATCTGAAGGGCTCCACTGGCCAATTAAGCAGATAAGTTTCCAAGAGTGGACACTGTTGTATTTCTCAGTCTGCAGATAACTTCAGCCCCTCTGGAGATGTCAGAGCTTTCAGAAGCAGTTACTGAATAAAATTAACAAGGTCACGGTCAGTTTCACTACCGTTATTCAGAACTTTGTGGGCAGCAATAAAATCAACAAGAGTCAAGTAAAGCCAAGAGCACAGTATCAGAGGCAAATACAAGGAACTTGATGGGAGGCTGCGAGGTTGGGAGGGAGGATGCTGGAGGAGTGACAAAGAACCTGTCCACCACCTTGCCTCAGCCTTCTGCTAAGATAACAGAGTGGGTAACAACTATTGGGATGCTCTGGGGGAACGTGGGAAGGAAAGAATACATTCTCTCTCCTCCACAGCAACCTGATAGGGGCTGCTGGAGCTTTATAGTTATAAACTATAGCTATATGCCCAAGTCTTATATAAAAGAGGGAGCCCTGCAAAGGGTTCAAGACCAGGATCCTCCTAGGAATAGCAGTACCCTCTCCGCTAACAGGGCATAGGGTAGGATGGGCTTCTCAAGAGGGCATCATCGCTGCACCTTTCCAGTGAACCTCTACAAGTCTCTGGCTGTTTAAGATTTGTAGAAGTTTAATAAAGGCAGAAAAAGGAAAGAGAAAATGTGGTGGCTAACAAGCAAGCAGCCACAGCCACAACCATCCAAGTAACCTCTTCTGGTCTCCTGACGCTTGAACCTAAGTACCTTAAGGTTCCATTTCACATCTGTGATTTAGCATACACATCACCTTTGAAATTCAGCTGATTTGTAGATTTAGAGACATTTTCTGCTTTAATACAAAGAGAGTCAATGGAGCTTGGCAGCTCTTCTGACCTCAGGCATCAGTGCAGTTATTCATAGCTTCTGCCCTCTGTTTCACGAATTCTAAAAAACTTGGCTTTATATAGCAACTTTTCACAACTCCAGTTGCTCTTGTAGTTGGTTTGCAAATAAAGGTTCTACAAGTCTCTAAAAGTACCTGCAAGCATACAATTTACCAGTGCTGCAACACTAGATCACATACACAGCTGCCTTTGTAAATTAAAACCAGCAAGCGTGGGTTTTCACCACAGTTTCCTGCTTTCTGCAGCTTCATTTGCTATCAGCAAAATCTAACTGTCTCAGCTGCTGCTGCATTTTCAAGTAGTTTGTTGCACTGAAAGTATGGTTTGACTAGGAATTGAATGCTTTTCTTAACTTCCATCTGCTTCCATATGACATTTCTCAACACCAAAAGAAAGAGGAACAAATTTAGCACACATTGCCTGTATTACCCAGAAGTTCAGTGTCCACACACATTTCATCTTTTGCAGACTCAACACAAACATACAACAAAAATAATTTTACAGATTAAAAATAGAAGTCCAATCAACTTCCCTTGCACAGAAATTCTCATCCTCCTCTTTTCCTGTATTGCCTTAAAAAAAAAAAAAAAAAAAAGTCTGCATCTGGAGGATATGGGGTATTAGAGCAGATAAAGGAAAAGTTTTTATTTATACCTCTCCACCTGCCAAGAATCATAAAAGGATAAGAGAGATATTTCTTAAACATGATTTTAAAAAATCAGTTTAATAAATCATTGTTTATAGTAACAGAAGTGAGTTGACAGAAGAATCTGAAATTAAGTCTTTAATGAGCAACACCTAAAGTATTTTCACACATCTTTCGACAAACTTTTCCCATGTCATCTTTCACTAGACCAGATGTACATCTTGACAATAGACAAAGACATGGAAGGGAGAAAACAATATCTTAAGTACCTGGATAGTTGCTCCACTGAACTGAAGGTCATTTATGACAAATATGCCCGTCTACTCTCTCTACAAAACTTACAGCACTTGTTTATGATGGCTGTTTTGCATGTTTTCAGTACATTTAGTTTGCAGATTCAAGAGCAGGAAGTACCCTTCCTGTAACTTCATAGTGAAAGTCCCTTGATGAATTAAGCTACCGAAGTTGTACATATAACACCATCACCCGCTTTCCTTTCCCCTTTCTTTCTCACATCTTTTTATTCTTTGTCTTGTCATTAAAATATTCTCTTATCTGCATTTTTAGTCTTTTCTTATCTCTCATTCTGGAGATGAAAACTTCATTCTGGCTACATGTACTTCAAAAAGTACTTCCAGTGCCACTTGCTCTTACCCCCTATTCTGTGTTTAATTGCCTCCACCACTCTCCCCCAAATCATGATTTAATATATTTCATTCTGTTTACCTCCTAAGCGTCCCTCTTCTCTCTTGACAATCTTCTACCCCTTCCAACTGCGCTTCTGGAATCCATACATACTAGTTAATTTTTATGATTAGAGCAACTCTGATTGTCTTTTTCCCCAAGTTTTAGATGTCTATAAAGTTCCTGATGAGCCTGGAATGCTCTCATAACCTTATTAAACAGCAAACCAATTATAGGAGGAGCACATTTTCCATCATACTCCATATCTTATCCCTCCAACCCAATCTACATGTTTATCTACCTCAGGACATGCCTAAAATGTAATAACCAGAACTGTTGATCCCCCTTTTTGTTCTATACCACCTTTTCTCATATGCGGCCACCAGAGACTTCTCTTGTGGCCACAGCCTCCTGGGCAGTGATGGAAGATGGCAAAGCTGTGGCCCACTCCCCCAAGGCCACCTGCAGGTTGGACCCTGCCCACCTCTTAAGACACAAAAGCTGGAGGAGCAGGCAGCCTGTGAGTTCCCCAAATGGCCAGGGCTGGTGGGGTCAGGATTCAGCCAGTGGGTGGCAGGCTCCAGCCACACGACTTCCCACTCCATTCCCCAGCCACAGGGTGAAGGGTTCTGCCCCAAAGTCCTGTTCTCCCCGGCTCCACTCCTCGTAGCCCCTCCATATCCACTTCCCCATCAACGACTTGCCAGGGCTGAGTAAGTCTGCTGTGAAAAGTGATATTTGTATGTTTGTTAACATCATTTTTCACACCAGACTGAGTAAACTAGCAAGTCTTTTTTTAAAAAAAAGCAGCCAAAAAAAGCAAGACAAGAAAAAAGACAAGAACATACAAAACACTTTATTTCTGTTTCTAATCTGTTTAGGTCCACTAAAAAATAGAAAGAACTGAACGTTACTTTTATTGAGTCTGGAAAAAAATCCTATGTAAATAAATGACAATGATTTGGACATATATATGTGTATATTTATTTATTTTTCCTAAAGTTAATTAAGTATTTTAGGAAAAATTGTCAGAGCAGCCACCAGCAAGAGATGGTGGCCGCAATATAAGGCCACCAAATAAAAATTATTCAGAGCACCTGCTCTAGTTTTATAAATAGTTATTCTTGGATGCCTCTTCATTAAAAAAAATGAAAGCTTCCATGCATAGATGTATTCTGATGACATGCAATCTCCTTTTTATGGCAGACATATTGCTACTGCTGTGTCCTTACAGTAACTATTTTTACTTGAGTGCAATTTTTTTTGTTGTTATAAACTAGTTTGTTAGTATTATGGCATATACTGATCAAAGAGCTTTATAGTAACAAATCCAAGATTTTCAGATAATACTCATGCCTACAATCTCCAACCCTCATTCAAAGTCCAGTGCAGAAAATTCCTCACTGAAACCATCCCCCAATTTGCAGGCACAAGTAGGTAGCTCCAAAGCCTTTATACCTCCAAACTACGGCCTGGGGGCCAGATCCAGCCTGCAGCATCAGTTTGTCCGGCCCCCCTGGCCCCAGCTGAGCAGGCACGTGGAAAAGCCGTCGCTGCCCCCCTATGTGCGGAGGGGTGAGTGCCCCCAACATGCAGCTGGAGGAGCAAAGTGGGGGCCACAGCAGAGGCCGGAGGAGCAAAGGGGTAGCGGCCTGTGAAGCCCCTTCAAAAAATCTAATATGGCCCTAATCTCAAAAAGTTTGGAGACCCCTGCTTTATACCAATGCTTGAGTTAAACAGGGGCTCTGACTTTTCTGCAGTCCTATCACAGGTTTCATGGCCACCCAATCCATGTAATCACAGACTCAATGCCCATACTACTACCCCTCCCATACCACTACCCCTCCCATACCTAAATCATGTAAAACCTTCCATGATGGGCAATGTGCAACTGGCACTGAACTCACCTTCAATGCCCGCAGGGAGTGCAATCCCATTTGCCTGCTCTTCACCCTTCTTTGGTATAGAAGCTGCAATTCCCTGTACTAGACAGAAGACTATCACAGTCCCTCCATACTGTCCCCTCCCCTACCTCACGGACTGCAGAGATGTGGTGCAGGCCACTTCCAGGAGCAACAAGAGGACAGGGCAGGCAGGGAGCCTGCCTTAGCCCCGCTGCGCCACGGGTGTAGCAATCCTGCAGGCCAGACTGAAAGCCCTGATGGGCCAGATCCGGCCTCCAGGCTCTAGTTTGCCCTCCCCTGTAATAAAGTTTTTACATCACACCATAATGCACTCTAGCTATCTATAAAGAGATACACTGTATATGAGAGGGAAGAGATTACAAACAGCATGAGTCATACAAGGAACTGAGTTTTGGAGGATGGCTTTGTCATAGACGTTAATTTTGTTTTCAGACCACAGGGTTGCAATAACCTCTGCAGAGCAGGGAAAAGGTGTGTCTATCTTTATTTTAATGATATAACTACACTAGATATCCACACAAATGCATTCTCTACTTTGTAATGCAACATGATTCAAAAAAATACAAATAGCAGCAGGATATAAAAAGTCTGTTTTTCAGTCAAACAAAAATACAAGCTAGTAAGTACAATATACAAGGACTGTTTCACTTTGTACTCACTCTTACAAAGTTGTCAGGGAACAAACCTCTTCTGCCTTTGAGCTGTCCTTCCCACCAGCCTCCAGTCTCTTTCTTGATATTGGTGATTATGTCACCTACTGTGATTGTCAGCTCATCATCATGTTGAGCCTTGTAGTCAAATTCCACTATCGCCTCCACTAAAAAAGAAACAGCCACATGTTGCAGAGAATTAGAGAGAGTATTTATTTTCAGGCAGGTTGATTAAAGTTTTCATGGCTTCAGAGATAAGAAGAAAAACCAACCAACCAACACACCCACCCGGTAACAGCTGCTCAGCAACAAGAATAGCATCAGATTAACCTTGAAGACTTCATACTACAGCAGCATATTAGAGACAAGTGCTAGCAGGGGGAGACCCTTCGAAAACCTTTTATGGCTGGTTGACAGACAGCAACTTGTATCAATTTATTTTATATTTATCTTTTAATTTAAAAAAATCAGTTTGTATCACTGCAGCAGTACGCATTCAGATGTAAGCTTTACAAACTGGTGTCTCCTTCTTGGAAAAGATTATGATTTTTTTCCCTCTTCCTTTACAAATACTTCATTTATTTCAGTACTATTCTGAAATGGTGTTCAAATCCATACCATTCAAAACCATAGCGATTTACTCAGTTTGCCAGACACATCATCGCTACCACCAGAAGAAATTATTAAAATTTCTGCATGATGCTAAGTTTCCCTATAACCATCTCTCTATAAGCATGAAGTGTCCAGAAATGCAGAGCTCAGCCTGGCAAAGCTTTGCTTTGTGCATATACTTTCTTAGGATTTCACTGAGGAGGAAAAATTGATGCACAATCATTTTGCAAGTGAACATCAGAGGATGTGAAATTCAAATATTACTATTGCTCCAAATGTCAACTAACACACACACACACACACTTAGCCCATGAAAGCTTATGCTGAAATAAATTGGTTAGTCTCTAAGGTAACGAGGTATTCCTCGTTTTGTTTACACACACACACACACACACACACACACACACTTGTTGCTGCTCCTCAACCAGTATTTTATCATGCCAGGTAGTATGCCTTACTCTTTTCCCAGAAGAATAAAAGCTCCATAAACCCCAACACCTCAGATTCTCTCATATTAGATAGAGAGACAGATATCAACATCGTTTCTCTCTCTCTCACACTGGAAGGATGTAGGAAATTCATAATGGCAGGAATAAGCTCTATTAGAAATGGGTAAAGTTTCTCTCTGCACCCCCATGCCGTATCACTGAGCTCTTCCTCTGTCAGTGCAGAACTGAGATCTACAGTAAATTTTCTAAATATGTAGTATTTGACTTACCGTGGCAAAATATTTTTTTAAAAGAAGCCAATATCAGAGGCAAGCCATGCAGAAGAAATTACTGTAATAACTTTTCTCTTACTAGAAAGATGATGCTCAATTGTGGAAGGAAATTTTTGTTTGTTTGCCTGTGTGTGTGTGTGTGTGTTTGTTTTTTGGCACTCTAGAACAATTGTGGCATTTTCCCTCAGGTGCTGTTCTCACTTATCTTCACCCTTGAAACCACCCTCATAACCAAAATTACTCTATTCTTATCTCTAGCAGCTCTCCCAGTAGCTACCACAATCTCCAGAATAGCTGCATTTAGAAAGCCCCATCTCCTGTGATGAGAAATCCTCCTAAGGACATTCTGTAGAACATAACCCCCTAAGACAGCCCGCAGGCCACATCCAGCCCTCCGGACCCTCCTGCCCAGCCCTGGAGCTCCCGGCCAGGGAGATTAACCCCTGGCCCCTCTCCTGCTGTCCCTCCTCCTCTGCAGCCTCAGCTCTCTGTGCCACCAGCACGGCTGCTAGAGCCGCCCACCTGCCCCAGTGCTCTAGACTGCACAGTGTTCTGGACTGACTCCGGCCGGGCGGCGAGGCTGCCAGTCCCAGTGCTCTGAGCAGCATGATAAGGAGGTGGGGAGGAGGGAAGGATAAGGGGCACGGGGTCCCAGCAGGCAGTGAGGGGACAGGGAGCAGTTGGATGGGGTGGAGGCTCTGTAGAGGTTGGTCAGGGGAGTCCCAGAGGGCCCAGACAGGGAGCGGGGGTGTGGATAGGACAGCAAGCGGGGGGCGGGAGGGTGGATAGGATTCCAGGGGGGCAGTTAAGGGTGGGGAGTCCCAGACGAGGGTAGTCAGGAGACAAGGAGTGGGAGTGGGGTGTTTGGAAGTGAGAGGGGGCAGATAGGGGGCAGGGGTCAGGCTGTTTGGGGAGGCAGAGCCTTTCCCACACAGCCCTCCATACAGTTTTGGAACCTCGTTGTGGCCCTCAGGCCAAAAAGTTTGCCCGCCCCTCCCTTAAGAGATTGAAGCAAAGAATTGTGTGTGCCATGTAAGACATGACGACAGTGAACTCTCTCAAGGAATCACGGCAGCTGGCACAGCTAAAGGAACGTACACAATTAAACCAGAAACAAGGTGTTGTTGCCCCCTGCTGGAGGCCCTGCCATCTTGATACCACCACCCTGAGATGGTCTTTTGAAGAAAGAGAGAGAAGTGACTTCATTCTTTCAAGAGCTGCCTAGAGAGGACAATCAGGATCAGCTGCTGGCAGACATTTTAAACTGCCCGTGAGCTATACCACGCAGCTCAGCCCCACTCCGACGGGTTCTGGGTTGGGGCCACACCGCACGGCTCCTGGGAGCCACAGCATGGCCCTTGTCTGGCTCCTACAAGCTCCAATGGGAGCTGCAGGGGTGGTGGCTGTTGATTTGGAAGCGTGCAGAGCCACCTGGCCACACCTCCACGTAGGAGCTGGAGAAGAAACATGCCATTGCGTCCCAGAGCCACTTGAGGTAAGTGCCGCTCAGAGCCTGCACTCCCTGAGCCTCTTGCCGTGCCCCAACCCTCTGCCCCAGCCCTGATCCCTCTCCCACTCTCCAAACCTCTCGATCCCTGCCCCGAGCACCCTTTTGCACTCCAAATCTGTCATCCTCAGCCCCACCCCAAGGCCCACACCCCCAGCCAGAACCTGCATCGTTTCCCCCATCCCTGCCCCAGCCGATCCACCTCCCGCCCACCGAACGCCTCAGCCCCAGTTCAGAGCACCCTCCTACATCTCAAACTCCTCGTCCACTGCCCAACCTCAGAGCTCCCACCCCCACATGCACCTCGACCCCAATTTTGTGAGCATTCATGACCTACCATACAATTTCTATTACCCTATGTGGCTTTGGGCTAAAAAGTTTGCCCACCCCTGATCTAGAACAGTGGTTCTCAAAGTTGGGAGAACCGCGACCCTTTTTTAAGAGGTGGTTTCTAGGCAAGACCCATGTGTGTCCGCCAAAAAGCCACCGAATTGATTATTTCCACATGTCACGGCTTTTTGACGGACATGCCAAGCGCTCCTGTCAGCCGCAGTGATTGCTTCTACTTTCTGCGGCACTTTGGCGACAGTTGGGAGAGCTTGGTATGTCCGCTGAAAAGCCGCCGAATGCGGAAATAATCAATTCGGCGGCTTCTCAGCGGCCACAGGGGCTCGCAACCCATCGGGAGGAGCCTGGCGACCCACGAGGATCGCGACCCCCACTTTGAGAACCGCAGAAGGACGATGATCAAGCAGAATCCAATCAGGGCCCAGCAGGGGGCAACACCACCACATTACTGGCTGTTTCTTCCAAGATCCAGTTCTGGGTGAAGTTGGGATTGGGAGAAAGAATGTCTCCAGTCTTAGCCCAAGAAACCCAGCTTGGTCAGAAGCCACACTCTGATCACACCTTGCTGTAGTTGGACCAGTGAAGAAATGTTAATTTTGATTATGAAATTTTAAAGCCCAGGTGGCCATGTTGAATTAAATATCAATTTACAGGTGGACGCAGTGTGCCGAGCTGTGTAGCCTCTCCTCCGCCTAGGACCTGATCCAGGGGGATGTCAGTACTTCTTGGCCCCCCAAAGTAAGTGCTCTAGGCTCACTCCCAGTACTGGCTCTTCAGATTACACTGCCACCTCACCCCATCTGGTCTCTGTCCTTTAACCCCCTGTCTCCTCCCACACCTAAACTCTGCTGCAGGGGACAGGCAGAGCCAGCTAGGGAGCCTGCCACCCCCACCCCTCCCCACCAGCACCAGCTGCTGGTCCCAGACTGTGCTCTGCCACCTCTCCCCCCCCTTCCCTCCCCAGAAGCAACCGCGCCCACAGGCAGCTCCCCTTCCTAAGATTTATTCACTGGTATTTTTAGTAAAAGTCATGGACAGGCCACGGGCCGTGAATTTTTGTTTACTGCCCAGGAACTATCTGTGACTTTTACTAAAAATACCAATGACTAAAACATAGCCTTAATCATAATGGAGCCAAAATATCCACAAGTGAGATCATGGGCATCATAAAGAAGCTAAACATGAAAGAAACACAAATAATGCTCATTCTGCATTGGAGGCTAAAGTCTAAAGAACAAATCTGTTCAATGGATAGTTTACATTTGGTTGCCAGCTTTGGTCCACCCGTGAGACCACAGATTATGGAAATGCCATCAGTAGCCTTCCAGGGGAACAAATAGCAAGACCTGTAGCATATAGGAGATGAACTCCAATACCACTTATAAGAAATTTACTTTCAATCAGAGCTTGAATCAGACACCTAAGGGTCCTACTAACTTTCCATATTGTTCATAGATGCATACATCCCCTTGTGGTGGGCTGAGTGGTCGGTTAGTTGGGAAGCATATCCATGCTGCAGTCCTGGCGAAATCACTAGAACTCAGGCAACTTCAGGGTTTAAGCACTGAGGCAAGTCACTATTGTAGGCCTCAAATAATTTTTTCAGCCTTCGGTCCAAGCAATGAGGGCAGGAGCTTACATGGCCCAAACCCTTCTTTTAAAAAAGTCTACTTCTGTAACATGGTTCAACTGCCTCCAGGTGTGACAGCTAGTGAAGTCCTTTTGGCAGGTGTCAGGTACTTCTGCTCTCTTTTAAGGAAGCCTATTAGCCTCTATCCTCATCTTGCTGAAAATGGAGTACATACGGTGATCAGATGTCTCACTTTTTATAGGGACAGTCCCGATTTGTGTCTCTCTTTCTTATAGAAGCAGCTATTACTTCCCACCTCCAACCCAATTTTTCACACTTGCTGACTGAGCATCCAAGGAGAATGTAATTCTGTCACAGCCACCTCCTGCCCTGCAGTTCTTTAGGTGGACAGGTCTCTCCTCATGATAGGAATGAACCTTTCCAAAAACGGGGTTGGAGGGCGGGGAGGGAAGAGACAGGAAGAATAGGAGCTCTAGGCTCACTCCCAGTACTGGCTCTTCAGATTACACTGCCTCCTCATTCCCGGGCTGCTGCAAGAAGAGTGAAGGAAACAGATCAGTACTGTACAGCTCTCCTAGTCTGTTTTTGAATCCTCTTTCTCCATAAATAATTCCAGTACCTGCCTTTGAAAGCTGCACCCGCAGCTCTCCCAAGGAGCAGTGTAGAATTGATATGTCGTTTTATTCTGTATTTTATTGTGAACAGCACCACTAAAATTGACCATACTGCTGTTAATTGAACTTTGCAGCTGCTTGGGGAAGCTATAAACTGCTGCAACAGAGGAACTGGAACTGCTACATATATCTTTGCAACCATATGTGCTAGAAACAGTTCTTTGAAACAGAAGTTAAATTTAACACAGATGTATGTCCTCTTCCCCCCGGAAACTTCCCACTCATTGATACTTCTTAAATTCTGCAACCTATCAGGAAACTCCAAAGTTACTTCTTAAGCGTGTGTGACCTGATGATGGTATACAAAACAGCAGCTGGTACAGCAATGGTGAAATTTCACAGAATTGTATTGTGAATTGAATGCATAATTGTATGCATTAAAAAAAAAACCCTAAGAAATTTGTAGCACTGGGGTGTGGTGAATATGGTATATCTAACGAATGTGAAAAATCATTGTGACAAACTAATGAAAAATAAAATGTTGAAGACAGACACCCAAGTTCCCATGTATCAAAAATAGCACATAAAGCCTAACAGTGCTTTATAATTTATAGGACAGAGTTTCAGTTATTCAATCAAGTTCATTTTTAAAAGCATACTAAAGGATTTGCACATCCATATTTCAAAACATGTTTTGAATAATACATTCTGCCAACTTTTTTTGGAGGGGAGGGGAATTTTGGCCTAGATCCTCACAGGTATTTAGGTGCCTAACTTTCATTGATTTCAAGTGGAGATCTGCTGTGCTAGCTCTCTCTGGAACAGATGCTTTTATCCTAAATTGCACAGTGATTTAGGAGAGGAGAAAAGCATCTCCTGGACAATGAGATCAAACTAATTTCACTTTTAAGCTATGCTTATACATTAATGGCCTACACCTGCTCCCACTGAAGGCAAGAGGAAAACTCTCAGTGACACCAGGGTCTGGTCCTAGATCACTGGACTAAACTTTTCTGCAACTTCTACTCCAAAACAGTGTACATGATGCCTCAATAATGTCAAACATGCATCTCTAACCCTGACAAGTTATAACCATTTTTTTTCCTCCAAGGTGCAATGCACACTCTCCTTAGCACTCCTTCACTGACATGAGGAGATGAAATCCAGCACCAAAGCAATTCAAGCTATTCTGATCTGAAAACTGAATGTTCGTTCCTATGCCAACATGATCAGCTATGCATGACATTATACAACTGTCAATCCAAATTGTAACAAAAATCCCATGAGACAGAATCAAAATCAGTTATCAACATCCCTGTTAGAGACTGACACAATGAACTCACTACTACGGTGTCAGGGACAGAGGTTTTGAGGGGTTTTTTTTGGTCACTTTGAGTTTATGAAACAAAATTTTAAATGCCTATTATATGCACCTAGAATTTTTCACATAAATTTAAGATACATTTACCTGAAGAATGTGGAGTGACAGAAGACTGGGTTGATTAAATTATTGCCATTGCATCTACACCCCCACTCCCTGAAACCTCCAAATACTTACAGGAACTTGAGAAAACAGACTTTTATTGGTAATTACACAACAATTTTCCCTCATTGGTTATGGCTACTTACTAGTTTCTGTCACTATTATTGCCATTACTGAACAGAAACAAATCCTCCCATAAAGACCTAATTAGAGTAAAACTTAAACAACATGACAAAAATTCATAAAAGCAACGACAATCAGAGTTAATGCTATCTTAACCCACACGATTGTGTCTTATAAAGAATATCACAGATTGTTACTGTCATAAACCTACAGATAAAGTTAGCCTAAAATCCCTCCTCTATCTGTAAGCGGTTAAAGAAACTCAAATAACTTGGTTGGCACCTGATCAAAAGGATCAATAAGGAAAGAAGATACTTTCAAATCTGTGGGGGGAGGTTTTGTTTGTGCTCTCTTTGTTGTTTTTCTCTGGGACAGAGAGGGACTAGGACAGGAAAAATCATCTCCTAAAACCACCTGAAATGAGCCTCTAAGGATTACAAAAATTGTAAGTAAAGCAAGGAAATGTGTTAGATTATCTCTTGTTATAACTTGTGAATTTTCCCTATGCTAAGAGGGGTTTTTATTCCTGTTTTTTTTTAACTTTGAAGCTAAGCTTAGGGGGGAATCCTCTGTGTTTTAAATCTTTTTATCATCCTGTAAATTTACCTTCCACCCTGATTTTACAGAGGTGATTCATTTACTTTTCTAAAAATAAAATTCTTCTTTTAAAGAACCTGATTGATTTTCGGTGTCCTAAAAACCCAAGGATTGCATCAATTGGTGAGGTTATCATTCTCAAGCCTCCCCAGGAAAGGGGGTGAAGGGGTTTGGGGGAATATTTTGTGGAAATAGGAACTCCAAGTGGTCCTTTTCCTGTATCTGTCTAAATCAGTTGGTGGTGGAAGCAATTCCGTCCAAGAACAAGGAAAGGATTTGTGCCCTGGAGAAGTTTTTAACCTAAGCTGGTAGAAATCAGCTTAGGGATTTTTTCATGTGGGTCTCCACATCTGTATCCCAGATTTCAGAGTGAGGAGGGAACCCTGACAATTATTATGTAGTAAGAACTATGTTAATTAATATCACAACTTTCTGGAGACATCTGAAGTGTCTAGGCACAATGGAAATGTTATTCAAGTCTTTAGCACTATTCCACTGAAGTAACAGAAGCTATATGATCATACAACCTTCTGTTTCAACATGATTTCTCACACCACAATTATTGTCACCTGAAATTAGAGTGTGCAGTTAATGTGGCAATCGAAAGGTTTAAAGTCCAATTTGTGCTTCACATAGGTGTCACGTACATTGATAAACACATACACTATACAATATAACTAGAAAATCAGAATTAAAAAGAGGGACAATAATGGCTTTCAAAAATCTCAAACTAAAACTTAAAGGTAACAGAGTTATATAAATGCAAGAAAAACACAATTAGCTGTAATTTGTATTTCTGTAACTAATCACAACAGTGAAATTATTAGCATGGAACTAAAAATTTGGAGCAGAAATAGCAGCAATTTTCACCATTCTGCTTTTCTTGAAACACTACTTATAAAGTTCAGGAAGAGGACAATGATTCTTCCTTGAATTCCGTGAATGATTTACTTGAATATGTATTTCTGGTACATAACATTTCTATTATAGTATGGTTATAAACAGAAACCTAATTTATGCAGTTGCACAGTAATTAAAAGTCTGTCAACACTTTACAATACATACAGTTTATAAGTGGTTATCAATCTGGCCATAAAAATTCAAACTCATTTTTAAACTGAAACTCATTAGATAAGGTCCTAATCCATAGATGAATATTTTTTAAAAAATAGAACTTGCTTTCAGAATTTGTTAGTGGTTTATGAGCATGAATTTTTTTAAAAAATACTGTAAATATTTAATATTTTAAAAGAAATATTTTAAACATAAAAGGGTTATTACACTGCATGCTAATGATCACCAAGTTAAGCTGGTGTCACGTGGTATGGAAGAAGATTATTGAAAAGCATCTGCCTGGAATGGTCAGTATAGCTTCATGCCGTGAAGGAGGACAGCTGATGTTGTATTTGTACTACAAATCCTCATGGAGAAGTTCAGAGAAAACAGCAACTGCACATGGTCATTATGGATCTGGAGAAGGCAACATATGATCACGAACCAAAAGAACTAGTTGGATGGAGTTTGCAACAGAGAAGTGTGCCAGAAGGATATGCCCATCTTATCCAGATACGTATGACAGAATCACTACCACAGTCAAAACTAAATGGGGCTATAATAGAGAATTTCCAATAAAGATTGGGCTGCACCAGAGGTCAGCACTGAGCTCCTTTTTTGTTTCCAGCACTCATACATGTGATAAGTGAGAATATATAAAGGGAGATGCCTTGAAACTGCTGTTTACTGATAACTTAGGGATCTATGCCAAATACTGTGAGTCCCTGAAACCAACTTTAAAAAGTGACGACAGTTCTGGGCGGGCACAGCTTAGTGTGAAGCCTGGTAAAACTGAGGCTATGACAATCGAGGGAGGAGGAGGAGGACTCTCCATAAAGGATGTCACAAGCAGACAGCTTAGAAGAGTGAAAGAATTTAAATACGCAGGATCAATGGTTGCGGACAATGGTGCACTCCGGAAGGATGCCTGGCATTGTACTAAAACTGCATGGTCCCAATGGAAAAAGCTGCCTCCAGTTTTCTATGACAAAAAGATGTCAATAAAGTTAAAAGGTAGCATGTATAAAGATGTAATTCGACCCACCTTAACATATTGAACACAGACATGACCAGCCACAAAAAGGAGATCAATATGCTCTTCACCACAGAAATAAACATGTCAAATGGTTGGATTCCATGAAAGGAAATAAAATGAGATTGTAAGGGGGCTAGTGCACGTTGCTCCAATTGAAGACAAGTCGAGGGAAGCTAAGCTGTGTTGGTGTGGACATATACAGTGGAGATCAGAGAGCTTTATTGGTAGGATGGCTCTTGCAATGACTGTGGACAGAAGACAGGGATGCTGGAACAATTTGTATGGTGGGGGTGCTGAGAGCCACTGAAAAAAAGTTTAAGCCCACTTCAAGCCAGGGGATGCGGCAGCAGTCACACTTCCAGCACCTATGATGAAAGATGACTATGAGGGAAACCTATGCAAGACTTGGTACATGGATGGATATTGGCAGACTTCATGGAGATCAACTTGCATGACAGCTTGAATCATGAATTTTGTAAGATGGCTATAGAAGTCACTGACCTCAAATAGGAAAGCAACAAGAAAGAGGACAACTCTAAATAATGTATAGTACCTGTAATGGGGCGGATTAACGCCCACAGACCCGGAGGTGGAGGAGTTCCTCATCGAACCCTGGGGGATGGAGCCACGCCACGCTCAACCCTCCTGCCGGGAATCAGTGCGTGGGGTCGGAAGTACAAAAGGCATGCTGCAGAACTCAGTGAGGAGGCAACCGCCAGCAGAGGCGGACGCCTCCTGTGAGCGCCCTGTGAGTCCATGTCAGACCGGGCCCCAGATTTCTCTCCCCGCTGCAGGAAGCTCTGTGAACTCCCACCCCATTTACTGCACCCATCACTCCTCAACTGCAGGACGAGTGATCCCTATGCGGAGAGTTGCTCCCCCATCCACCCAACCCTGTGATAGACCCCCTCACCACACACAGAGAACATTTCATGAACCCCACTTGCTCTGCACCACCACAACGAGTCACCTGCACCCACATCCCCTCCCTGCTGAGCCGCAACCAGATGCATCTGGTTCCCCATCTCACTGATCCAAACTCCCCCATCATCTCCCCCCACCACTGAGCTCCCACACCCAGACCCCCTCTGAGCTCTATTCCTCCTACCCCGACACCCCCCCACACACTGCTGAGCCCCAAATACCTTCACCTGGACCCCCCCAGAAGAGTCCCATTATTGTTGCAGCCACAACCCTGCAACAACCCCCTGTGCATTCAGATTGCCCCTGCATTCAGATCCCCACTTGAGCCGCCCATACCCAGATTGCCCCACACAGAATCCTCTCAACACACTCCTGGATCCCCCCACACTAAGTCCTCCAGTCTTGGATCCTGCCTTGCTGAGCCTGCCTGCCCACATCTGGTGCACCTGGCATGAAGGGGCAGGGCCCAGGGGTGTTTCTGGGACAGGCCCAGTCCTTGCACTGTGTCAGCGTTAGGTGCAGCCTCACTGATGAGTCTATGTCCTGGTGGGGGGCTGCACAGTGATCATCTACCTCTGTACAGCCAGTGGCCTGTGTCCTTAATGCCATCTGCAAAATATTAAAATACTGTGTGCAGAATTTTTAATATTTTGGCACAGAATTCCCTCAGGACTATACCAGAAGTAGTCCCAGCAAAGAGAGAGATTAGGTGAAGAGCTGGTTGGGAATTTTCTAATGGAACAACTGCAGTTTCCACAAAAATCAAAATCTTCCCCCAATTTTTTTTATTTTCTGTCAATAAATTTGAAACGAAATATTTTGTTTCAGGTCAGTTCAATGCCATTTCAAAGAACAAATGCTGAAGTGTTGACGTTTCCCATAGGATGGAAATTCTGAATTATGCGTTGCTCTGGTTACTTGATTTCCTTTGGGACTACTCACAGTAATAAGCATTACACCTGGTAGTAAATATTTGCATGATTCAGCTCCAAAAGAAATATAAATTAAGAATAAACGATAAACCTACATTACTGTACATCCTATAAGTGTAGCTGCCTTCCTAACATAAGGATCTTCAGCTACCACTGGACTTTCATATTTTAGTTTTAAATGACACTGAACTTGCAGACTGACAAAGGTCACAATCCTTATTAACCTGAATACTATTACCTGGGAAGGCAAGCAGTCTCTAGCCTAATCATACAGGTCATGATGTGCATTGGTTGTTTTACATTATATTTGCCAACCAAAAGCCAGCTCCCTTAATAAGCATGCAGTGCATAGTAATTCACTGGTTTCACAGTACAGGGCAGGAGAACTGTGTCAGCACAGTCCACTCATGCTACTTTTCTCCAGATGTTGTTACTTCTAGTCTTCAAAAAATCGATGATGCCTTCACAACTTATGCTAATGTCAGTGATCTTTGATGATTATTCATACAAGACTTTGCTGATTACATAAAAATGCTATAAATTTCTCTCTCGAGCAGGAGTTCTACTTCTGGGGGAATTCTGTGCCATTGCACATGTGCAGAATTTATGTCCGCTACAGATTTCTTTGCTTTGCCACAGAAAAAGGACTTCTGACAGGGAAGCTGCAAGAGTGGTCATGCACCCTCCCCAACAGTAGAAGCATGTCGTTTCACGCACCTGGTGCAGCTGGTGAAGAGGTAAGTCACCTTGGTGTATAGAGATGAGTCTGGGGACACCTCAGCCTGAGGCTCCTACCCTGCACTGCACTCAGCTGCTAGTCCCAGCTAGGCTGGGGGCAGGGAAGGGCGAGACTTCCTCTTCCCCTGCAAGGAGTGGCTGGGACCAGGTCAAACCCACCCCCAGAAACCTCCTAAGCTATGCATCACCCCTCCCTCGCTCCTCAGTCATGGGAGGGAGCTGTTCCCCCATCCACCCAACCCACATGCATCCAGACCCCTCCAGCCCCACTCCACCAAGCCTCACCCTTGCATCCGGAGCCCTCATGCACCCAGACCACCGCAACAAACCCCACTCCCCTTGCACCTGGACCCACTCGCTGAGCCCCACCCCGACTCAGACCCTCTGCTGAGCCTCAGCTATCTTCACTGGGACCCCCTTGCAGAGTCCTGTTCCCCCTGCACCCACCCCAATGAGTCCCTGTGCATCCAGAGCTCCCTGTACCTGGACTTCTACACTGAGCAGCCTGCACCCAGATTGCCCCACACAATCCTCTCACCTCACACCTGGATCCCCTCAGATTAAGTCCCTCCACACTTACATCCTGCTAGTCAAAGCCTGCTTGCCTTATACTTGGATCGGGGGTCAGGGCTGGGTGTGTGAGACTGTGTACCTGGAATGGAGGGGCAGGATCCTGGAGTGTTTCTGGGGCAGTTCTGGCCTTTGTGCTGTGTGAAAGTTGGGTTCAGCTTCATCACTGAGCCTGTGTCCCGGGGGGGAACGGGCCACAGGGTGGTCTCCCACCTCTGTGTAGCCAGTGGCCTGTACTCCCCATTGCCATGCTGGAGCCTCCACATTTATTTATTTACAAATAAAATATACAGAATTTTAAATTACTATGTGCAGAATTTTTATTTTTTTTGGCACAGAATTCCCTCAGGCATAGAGTTCTGAAGGGGGATCCCACCAGAGAGACTTATGTGAAGATAACGATCCTCTCTACTCTAGCAAGACTTGGGGAAAACTGCAATATAAGTGGTGTGCAGGGAGAAGAAAATCTGTACAAAGATTTATCTGAACGATAGGAAAAAATATTAGTTCAGAATCATTTCAACTGAATAATGCCTGTAATGCTATATGGGACAGCCTACATTTTTTAAATTAAAGGCTGGATGAAAGTTGACAGGTGCAGAGGAACACACAGGTCAGGAGAAGACATCCCTTATGGATGAATTTATTAAAAGGGGAATTCTGTTTCCTAGTAAAAAAGGAAAGGAAAGTACAGGTAGGAGCTAGTGGGGAACAGTCAAACATAGATGAGTCCCATTTAAAAGTAACATGAAGACAAAACTGAATATTGACAAAATGTGAGTGTGCTTATTATAGAAATACCAGAAATCTAAATACTAAGATGAGTAAACTTGAATGCCTGGCATTAAATAAGGATATTGATAAATAAGGATTGTAGAAACTTGGTGGAATGAGGATAATCCAAGTGACACGGTAATACCAGAGTACAAAATACATAGGAATGACACAGTAGGTTGCACTGATGAGGGGAAGGGCACAATATGTGAATCAAAAAGTAAAAATCTTAAATGAATCAAACTGTACCATAAGATTTCTATGGATAGAGATTCCATGCTTGAACAATAAGAGTATAGGAGGAGGAATATGCTACCAACCACCTGAGCAGGATGGTGACAGTGACTATAAAATGCTCAGAGATTAGAGAGGCCACTAAGGCAGAAAACACAATAGTAATTGAGAATTTCAACTATCCCCATATTGACTAGGGACATGTCACCTCAGGAAAGGTTGGAGAGATAAAAATTTTAGACACCATAAATTACTGCTTCTTGGAACAGTTTGTCCTGGAACCCAAAAGGGGAGAGGCAATTCCTGATTTAGACCTAAGTGGAGCACAGGATCTGATCCCGGAAGAGAATATAGCTGAATCGCTCAGTAATAGTGACTATAATGTAACTAAATTTACACATCCTTGCAGAGGGGAAAAATGCCGAAACAAACACACACACACACACACACACACACACACCCTACTCCACAGTAGCATTTAAACTTCAATACTGGGAACTACACAAAAATGAGGAAGCTAGTGAAACAGAAATTAAAAGGAACAGTCACAAGGTGAAATGCTTGCAAACTGAATGGAGACTATTTAAAAACACCATAATAGAGGCTCAAACTAAATGTATACCAAAATTCAAAATGAACAGCAAGAGGATCAGAAAAAATGACACAATGGCTAAACAGCAGAGTAAAAGAGACAGAGGCGAAAAGGCATCTTTTAAAAACTGGAAGCCAAATCTTAGTGAGGATGATACAAAGGAGCATAAACTCTGGCAAGTCAAGTATAAGAAGGTAGGCCACGAATGAATTCGAAGAACTAGCTAAGGACACAAAAACTAACAGCAGTTTTTTTTCAATACATTAGAAGCAGGAAGCCTGAGGTGCACAAGGAGCACTCAGAAAAACCAGGGCATTGTGGAGAAGCAGTCTTCACTACAGAGAATGCAACGTATTCTCCCACACTTGAGCCATTCTTTTTAGGTGACAAATCCAAGGAACTATCTCAGAATTAGGTGTCAAGTGAGGAGGATTTTAGAACAAATTGGTAAATTAAACAGTACACAAGTCACCAGACAGTATTCGCCCAAGAGTTCTGAAACTCAGCTACTGACTGTGGTATATAACTTACTGCTCAAATCAGCCTCCTTACTAGATGATTGGAGGATACCTAAAAGTTACACTAAGAAACACTTAGTACCTCAAAATAGCATCCTGGAAACCTCATGTCATATGATTATAATGGGTTTTGTGAGGTATCATTTAAGAAATCTTGATTTGCTGAACATTAATACCCTTTTGAATTTTGTATACTACCACTGTAAGTGAAGTATGAAGTATTGATACATGTGTTACTGAAATACACTGTGAGGCTGGGAGACATCCACAGCCAGCTTTTCAGTAGCAACAGAGGAACAAATATCACTGGCCAGATAGGAGTTGATGGGCCATCAGACAGATTTCGCTCTCTCTGGGACTCCCCACAACTAAGGAACAACCAATATCAGAAGCTTGGGTAAGAAAATGGAGGAACTAGACCTATTAATCCACGAAGTGAAACAAGATATTATAGTGATATCAGAAACATATTGGAATAGTAGTCATGACTGGAGTACAGGTATTGAAAGGTATGTGTTGTTCAGGAAAGACAGAAATTAAGGTAAAGTGTGGTAGACTATAAAGAAATTAGAAGTGATGGAATTGATACAACAAAATTTGTTTGGGTCAAAATCACTTTGGGGAAAAAAGTTAACAGAGGCTCTACTGGGATAGTGCTTGGGATATGTTACAGACCCTCAGAGCCCCATATGGAGAGACCTGTTTTATATTTTTAATGAAATAAATGCTACTTGGAATTGTGTGATTACGGGAGACTTCAATTTCCAAGATATAAACTGAAGGACAAGTGCTACTAATAATGGTTGGACCTAGATATTCCTGGATGCGATAGCTGACAGATTTCTTCACCAGATAGTCACCGAACCAAGAGATTTTAGATTTAGTATTGGTGAGTAGCAAGGACCTCATAAGAGAGACAGTTGTAGAGGACAACTTTGATTTGAGATCATGAGCTAATTTGGTTTAAACTACATGGAAGGATAAACAGATCCACAATTAGAGTGCTTGATTTCAAAAGAGTAAACTTCAAAAAAAAATTAAAGAGAATTAGTTAGGAAAGTGGACTGGACTGAAGAACTCAAGGATCTGAATGTGGAGGAGGCCTGGAATTACTTTGACTTAAACTGGCAGAAACTATCTGAAGCCTGCATCCCAAGCAAGGGGAAAAAAAATGTAGGGAAGGATTGCAGACTAGATGAACAAGCATCTCAAACAGATTATTAAGAGAAAGCAGAAAGCATACTAAGAATAGAAGATTGGCTGGATCAGCAAGGAAAGCTACCTCTGAGAGGTCAGAAAGTATAGAGAGCAAGTGAGACCTCCCAAAAGCCAAACAGAGTTGGTCCTTGCAAAGCAAATTAAAACTAATAGCAAAAGATTCTCTAGCCATATAAATAAAAAGATGACAAGAAAGGATTGGGGAGATATGATATGCTCCCTATAAATACATACCAGGAAGGGAAATGAGTAGAGCTATAATATGCTCCATATAAATACATATCAGAACGGGATAAATACCAGGAAGGGAGAGGCATTTAACTTAAGCACCAATGCTGACACAAACAGATATATATATTGGCCATTAATAAGTTTAGGCTTGAAAGTAAGCGAAGGTTTCTAACAGCTAAAGGAGCCAAGTTCTGGAACAGCCTTCCAGGGGTACCATCAGGACCAAAACACTTACAGTGGATTCTGGTTAACTGGGACACATCAGGACTGGAACAATTTGGCCCGATTAAGCGGCTGCCCCAATTAACCAGAATCCACTTTACCTCATTACATGACTGAGCTTGTTAAGTTTACGGAAGGAATCGTAAATGAGACTGCCTACAAAGGCATGTGGCCCATTTGCATCTGCTAGTAGCAAATATCTCTAACAGCCAGAGATGGGACACTAGATGGGGAGGGTTCTGAGTTATTACAGAGAATTCTTTCCCAGGAGCCTGGCTGGTGGGTCTTGCTGACATGCTCAGGATCTAACTGATCGCCATATTTGGCGATCCCTCCCCCCACAGTCAAATTAGCAGAGATCCTGTGGGTTTTCACCTTCCTCTGCAGCATGGGGCTTGGGTCACGGATCACTTGCAAGTGTAAATGGTGGATGCTCTGAAACCTGAACTCATTAAATCATGGTCTGAGGACTTCAGTAACTCAGCCAGAGATTAGGGATCTATTACAGGAGGAAGGGAACCAGATTCTGTGGCCTGGAATGTGCAGAAAGTCAGACTAGACGACCACCATGATCCCTTCTGGCCTTAAAGTCTATGAGTCTACATCAGTGGTTTTCAACCTTTTTCATTTGCGGACCCTTAAAAAATTTCAAATGGAGTTACAGACCCCTTTGGAAATATCAGACGGTCTGCAGACCCCAGTGGTCCACGGCCCACAGGTTAAAAAGCACTGGTCTACATCATACAGCAAAACTCAACTCCTAGCAGTCTGAACGTAGTTGATATTCAACCATTCATTCATTATCTCCAAACTGATACATTGTATGATAATTAAAACGCAAAAGCTAGTCCTCATAAATCATAAAATCCAACTATTTCTTCCTTTTCTGCAGTTTTCTTTTTTTTGAGAGCTCTGATGTTAGTTTTGCCTACAGCATTTACAATTTCACTCTCCCAGTCTTCCAACAGCAATCTGACAGCAGGAACCCTTGGGCCTGTCAGATTGGGCACAGAGGATGTACAGTGCGATATCACAAAGAGGCACGGCTTCATCAGGCCCTTCTTTAAAAAAATTAAATAAATCTTAACTGATGCTTACCGGGCATGCTCAGAACTGAGTTTTCAATCATTTATAGCTTTATAATCCAATTGTTTCTCCTTGTCTCAAAAGACAACGTACATCTTCTTAAGCACTCTTGACATACTCCTTTTCAGCTTTCTGCTTTTTCTGTGTTATGTGGAAAAGTGACCAATTTTACTTTACATTTGGAAAAGGAAAAGCACAATTTTTCATCCTCATCCCTCTCAAAACTGTCCAGTTTTCTAAAATATTTTTAAATTACTTTTCTGCTGAAACCAAGCATAATTACCTTCTAGAATCAAATATATTGTTTTGAAAAGTTATGAACTGATGAAAACAGAAGACTTATAATTTGACACTGGTCTGGCAATCTTAACTATCGCATTATCAATTACTGGAGTCAACACAAACAGGATTGTAAATTTAAAGTGTCTATCAGGACCTAGACTTGCTGTTAAATAGAAAGAAAATCTGCAACTCTTGTCTCCTCCCTTATGCAAGTATATTTGTGTTCAAAAGCTTAGAAATATTCAGTGCAATGCCTGCCCCAATCTGGAACTACTCAGCAGGCTTTTATTACAGGCCAGATAAAAACAATTATTACCAGGATTCCACATCCCAGAACTGCACATAAAACTTAATTTTCAGACCTCAAGCATGCTATTTTGGTGCAGAAGCTGGACTAACTTTTTATTCAGTCTTGAGCTACAGCAGAGCAGAACATTTAGTTTTAATCTCACCCTTATGAACCAATGCAAGAGTAAAATACCCTAACATTCAGCTCTCTCTGCTATTCTTCAAACTACCATGACATAATAATGGACAAACATAAGAAAGCCAGGGCAGAATACTAACTAAATATAACCTGTTTAATTATGGAGGTAGGGTCCAAGTACCTGGAAAAAGATTTTTAATCAAACAACCATGCCTACTAGTAGGAAATTCTACTTTTAATCAATAAAAGAAAAAAGAAGCTGCATCTCTTGTGCTGTTCATGGCTCTCTGTTATTAGTACTACTAGCTTGTTATTTGTTTATTCAGATGATGTACAAAAAGGAAATGCTCTTTTAGCTACTTTATACAAGGGCTCACCTACTCACAGATTCCAGCCCAGTCTTGGGCAAATAAACCCAAATCATCACATCACGTAGCATATTGAATCTGAGGACTAAAAATCTTTCCAAATGACAGTTTTAGAATTCAAGAGGCAATTGAAGGACAAAGTTCTAGATGGTATCTTTACTGCCTCTAGTCTTCCAGTTCAAATCAATATTTACAGGTAATTTTGGCTGGCTTTTAAGAAAAAAGGAAAATTGATGGTAAATATTTTTAAAATAGTATTTATAACAGAAGAACTTATGTGCAGCGGCCATTAACTTTGCTCTGGCCTTACTGTGCTCTGATGCAATGTCAGACAGGCCTACCTGAAGTGACTCAGCAAAACAGGACTCTTCCACTGTGGAATTTGTTTTTTAAAGAAAGTCTCTAGTCTACCAAAACGGGGCACTGCTTTATTGTTAATAGTCCCCATGCCGAGAGAAGATGACATGGATCTAATGGAACTTCATTTGTCAGGGTGGTGACTCCCGAGGAGGCTAAATCTACCGAGGGAAACAATCCGCTTACTTTCCCCAAAGAGCCCCCATGTCTTCTGCTTAAAGCTAGAGGACTGACGCCCAAAAGAGTGAGCTCTTGCCCAGAGGCAAATGGATGGAGTCCCAAAGAGGGAAGCATTGCGGTCCTTTTCCTTAGAAAGATAGCCTTGAAAACATACTAATGCAAATCACAGTAGACGTGAAAGCTTGTCACCAATTTTCATTATGAGCAAGAATAGCCTGTGCCCTGTCAGCACCATAGCGTTCACCAGTGGAGCTATTTCAACAGAGAATTAGAACTAAGGCTTAGCCACGGGTATTTTTAGTAAAAGTCATGGACAGGTCACAGGCAATAAACAAAAATTCATGGCCCGTGACCTTTCCATGACTTTTACCATATACCCCTAACTAAAACTTGTGCCAGGGTTGCTTGGGGAGGTGGCCCAGGATCTCGTGGTGCTGGACAGGGGGAGGGGGAGGATTGGCGGGACTCCCCACCCAGCTCTGCTTCCCTCCAGCTCCTAGGAGGCTAAGGAAACGGGGGTTTCTCTGCACGCTGCTCCCATCCCTCCACCAACCCTAGCTGTGCAGCTCCCATTGGCCAGGAACTGCAGCGGTGCCTGCAGGCACAGGCAGGGAGCCCACCGGCCTCTCCGCCACTTAGGAGCTAGAGGTCAGGGGGTCCCAAGATAAGCACTTTTCCACACCCCTCAACCCCCTGTCCCTAGCCCTGTACTCTATCCCACACCCCCAAATGGCTGCTGCTGGCCCAGGGCAGCCCCTGAGCCAGCATCAGCTGCTGCAGAAGTCATGGATGTGACAGAAAGTCACAGAATCCGTGACTTCCATGACAGACTCACAGCCTTAGTTATAAGTACAGAAGCTGCTAGTTTAGAGAAAGCCAGTGTGTGTTAGTTAGAACTGAGTACTCAGTCAAAGGCACTAACATTAGCCAGCTTGGGGGTGAGGAGGTTCATGGCTGTAGCGATGGGATGCAACACAATACACAAGATAAGTGACACTGTGGAGTTCTGTAGAACCAGAGTATGTGCAAGATGAGGCTATGCAGTCCTATTATACTGCAAGGCATGGCGTGAATGTTATCCAGATCCACTCACAGCTTCCATCCTACAGGCTGGGGCAGAGAGGGTGCTGCTGATAGAGAGGGTACCTGTCCTAATCAGTGTCTCTTCTCTTAGTCTCTGGCCTGGAATAGTCTCCAGAGACCATACAGGGTTATGGGTAACTTCTAGCTGCAGAGGCTGAAGGCTATAGCGGATATACAGAGCTCTGATTAAATCCCTCATTACCTACCCTGCTTCTCCATTCCCTAAGCTTCTGCTTAGATTTTACTACCAATTCCCTTGAGCAAAAATGTTTCTGGCTTTCAAATGATTGGGAAAAATAACTAGAGACCTTTGAGTCCAACAAATACGTTCTGAGAATGAGACACTCTTCGTTGCTTGGTTAACTGGGGCCAAAACCAGTGCTCCAGTCAAAAGGCCTTGGGGGACATCTTTATCTGGAGTCACTATTCCTAGTGGGACTGTATTTAAGTGAGGCCCTCATTTTCCAGCTTTGCATGGAGAGACGGTCAGGTCTTGCAGAAAAATGATAAATGGCATAAAAACTGTAGCTGGAAATTAAACTTAAAAATAACATTCCAAGTAAGTCCATATGGAACACCCTCTGCCAGCGGTGTCCCATCCATCTCTTACCCTCCGTTGGTGTCTGGACCCACGTTGCTCCCCGCTCGTGGCTTCCTCTTCAGGACACTGCCCTCCAGCAGTGTCCACTACTCCCATCTCACCCACTTCTGAGGTTGGGGGTGGGAATAACAGTCCTTTGCCTCTCACCTGCCTCGGTGGCTGACCACAACAGCCAAGTCTAGGCCCTCAACTCAAGGGCCAATTGCAGTCCATCTCTGCCACAGGTAGATGAGGTATAAGGGGAAAAGGTGGGGGGGACCCAGGCCCACCCACTACTCTGGGTCCCTACCCAGGAACCCTGTGGCAGCAGCCTCTGTGCCCTCCTCCTCCTCTCCCCTTGTCTGACTATGTTCCCTGGGCCACTTTCCCTTTGGCCCCTTGCACCTTCTCAGTCCTTCTAAGCAGGGGCCTGCAACCTGGAGCCCTCCTCTGCTCCCCCTAAGCCTGCTTAGCACTGCGCTGCCATAGGTGCTACTCCTTGCTTCAGGAGTCAGTCCTTCTCCCTTGCCAGTCAGACAGAGACTGCCTGCTGCTCTGCTAGGCAGCCTTTATATATGACCTAGCATAGCCCTGATTGGCTGGCTCTAATCTTGGCCCTGATTGACTCTCAATAGGCCCTTTCCTGAGTGGCTGTGGTCTACTCTAGCCCACTCTCTCATGGGGGTGGGGCAGTAGCCCCACCACAGGGAGATGGGAGGAAGAGTGAGTTTACAGAGACAGAGGATATGGAGAAGAAATAAGGAAGCACACACAGAAGCATCTGAGAAGGAGAAAGTGAGGACTGGTGTCCAGGAGAGGAAGGAAGGCATCGGTGTGTTTCAGAAAGAGAGGGAGAAAAGGAGGAGTGACTTGTCAAGGGAAAGAGGTGTGGAGACATGCGCATAGGGGGCTAATGGTGAAAAACTGTTGCTTGTGTCAGGGGAATGGGCCATGGTAACAAAGAACAGTCTATCCAAGCTTGTTTTAATAAAGCTTTATTCCCTGCATAAAATAGCAAAACTAAAATATGCTGAAGAACAAAATGCTAGAAGTCTCACCTCTGCCTAGGAACTGCCTGGAGTCAGCAACCTCAGAAAGTACCGGATAGCAATCCAGGACTCTCTAGCTGGCATCCCTGTAAGCCATTTATCCCAATTTCCCATGGACTTTAGCCAAAACCTCAATTATCAGATTAATTAAAAACTTTAATTAATTAAAAACTTGCAGTCTTTACAAAAATACATGGCACGTTGACAACTTTTGTTTGGCAGTTTACGGCTAACACAGCTTTCAGTTTCTTAGGACTCAAACAAAAATTTTAATAAGTACATTTCAGAGACTATGTATAGGGCTGCTTAAACCTGGGGAAACTTTCTTACCCGTGCTTTCCCCATGCAGTCTGCACACGTACTCTTACACACAGCTATGTTTTCTAACGTTGCAATTAGGGAATAAAAGGGGCTGGGACACCTCCCAGGTAATAAAAACAAAAACACAAACATAGAAAAGGGAAAAAAATATTAAGATAATGAGTCCACAAATTCTTCAACTCTCAGTCTTCTGGACTCTGAGTACAAGCTAGAACTACAGAGAATGATGCTGTTGGTTCAGAGCTTCTCACTATAAGGTCTCCTTTGGGTGCAGGGAGAGACTAGTCAAAGGCTGAAGTGGGCTGGTTGTTGATGTCATGACTTTCTCTCCCCACTGTGAGGCGTCAGAGGTTCTGAAATGGTCCTCCCCCAGTAACATAGACCAAACAGGGAGGCTTCTTATGGTTTGCAAGCTTCACCTCCCTCCAAGGCCTTCAGACAAATCAGGTGTGAGGCTCACCTTGGAGCCATGCATCTTGATCCAATCAGTTAAGATTAGATCATCCTTAGCTTCTGTCCATTTGGAGAAGTCCTCTTTATGCCAAGAGCTTTTAAAATATCCAGTGTTTGCATACCACAGAGACTGTGACCATTTCCTCCCTCACAAAAAAATTAAATATAGAGAATACCAGGCCCCTTTTGAGGAAGCTGGCATGGCCTTGTCAGCCTTATCTTGAGATGATGTCACAAGTTCACAGAAAGTTTGGGGGGAAAATCCTATAACACACCTGACTAAAAAGACCACAGCAAATACCAGCCACTTAACATTCATCCATCAGCAAAATTAAACATAAATGTGAACATCTTATGACCAGATGTCAACATTCTCCTTGCAAAACAAATTAGTAATTTTTATATTTAGGAACTAAGGCACAAGTCAAACAGCTTATCTTTTAAAGTTTTCATCTTGATAAAGTTACTTTAAAACCTCAGGATGAAACCCATTTAATAAATAGTAATAAAAATTTCTATAAAGTCTGTATTTCCATTATGCTGTTTCACTCACAGGGGCTAAAGTCCCAGTAAGTCACTGAGAGCTAATATGAACACCACAGAAAAGACTAATGGAAATGAGGAGGAAAATACTTACAGAAATTAAATGAAAAGACAAAGGATTTACCATGAGCCAGTGGTTTAATTCATCCCAAGGCCCTGAGTATAAAAAAATTCCCCACTGTATGAGTCCCTAATGGATAAAACTCCAGTCAAGTTATCAGTGTGTTAAATGATCCTAGCCAGTGGCAAAGCAGCCACAGCAATTGCATACTAGACTACACATTAGACTCAAACCAGAGTTGAAGGTTTATGCAAACACAGGAAGTTGGTTTTGCACTGTATATTTAGTTCAAAAAGGGAAGACTCTGTACTACATGTGTATTTATATTTTAATTCTTTTGTTAACCTTATCTGAATATTTTACAAGTTTGTCTATATGGAAATAGAGGAAAGCATACAAAAAGAATAATTCTGCCATTAGCTACTGGTTACAGCATAAAATAAAGTTACTCAAATGAAACATTCAGTAGAAATACTTTTCATTTGAATTTTTTTTAAGGTATATAAAATAGAAGTCCTGTGCACTGCCCACTACAAACTCCTTCAGTGAATAAAAGTACAAGTTTATTCTTTTGAGATATCAGTATTTCATTGGTGGCTAAGAAACATCCTATGAACTAGTAAACAAGAATTCCTGGACTCTAAGTAAACAGAGGCAAAAAAACAAAAACAAAACAAAACCACTTGAACAATAGGCTCCATCTATCATAGCGAACCACTATAGTAACTAGACACAAATTTTTTGGCCTCTACAAGCTGATTATATCTCTATGGTCCTAATTCTGCCCTGACTTGCAAACCATGCAATGAGTTCCCACTGACATTTTTTTTAGCCCATCTCTCTACATGGAATAATGAAGGCATCAGGTGCTCCACAGGGAGTTGCCTATCCAACACATACTAGGACTGATCTAACTGGACGCAGCTACATTGCAACTAACGTTGAAATCACTCCACCAGAAGTAAATTTGGTACACAGTGGAAGAAGAGTGAAAAGGAGGCAACAAAAGGGAAAGGAAAAAACACCATTTTCTCTCTTATTTTAAATATTTCTAGTAAAATTCAAGGGAAGAGCTCAAAATGCAGTTTTCTACACTGAGATTATTCCTGGTCTCCACTTATCTAGAATTTCTCAAATGAAATAGCAATTTTCTACTTTATATCTTCCCTGTACCTAGAGAAAGGAATTTTAGCATAGCGGTGATTTCTGATCAATAGTTCTAGTATTTCCTCATCATAAAATAGATAACAGAAACAAGTTCTAAGTGACACACTGGAAAAGGAACTGTTTTATGAACTATTTGTAAGAAATACATGGTCATCTTATTTCATCATCATGGGCATCTCTTTTACCAAGTGAAACTCAGGTTAGAAGGGAAGAAAAGTTAAGACATCAATATTTGTTTTGCTTTACAGACTTTATGTAGTTACTGCTACTTGAATTCCCAAGACTTCAATTTCCATAGATCCCCATCTGTTATAATTCATAGGGAGGAAAGAGAATACACACTCTGTATTTACTAATAAAATTCATGACTACCAAACTGCAATATTGTATAATCTCTCTCACACATTCAAAGATTTAAAGGCTTTTACTTTTTCCCACTTGGATACGAAGCAGGCACTTACCAATTACTTTCACAGAAGTTGAAGCAGTTATCTGATTTCCCTTGTTTGTTTCTTCCCCCTCACCTCTCGGCCATAATGTATTGCTTTTTTTTAACAGGACATTCACAGTATGGAATGTACAAAGCCTGCTTTCACGTTCCCAAAAAAATACCATCTGGGCCTCAACGTATGATCCTCAGGCCAGTGGGCTGGTGGAGAGATTTAATGGGACCCTGAAGATGATGCTGTAGAACTGGGAAAAGTATTTAATCCACCTGCTGTTCGCAAAATTGGATGTGGGAGGGGGTGAGGGCTCTAGTTGGGGGTGCGGGCTTTGGGGTGGGGCTGGGGAGTTTAGGGTGTAGCAGGGTGCTCTGGGCTGGGACCGAGGGGTTTGGAGAGTGGGAGGGGGATCACAGCTGGGGCAGAGGATTGGGGTGCGGAGAGAGGCTCAGAGGTGTCCCTTCTCTGGCTCCTATGTGGAAAAACAACCAGGTGGTTCTACACACTGCCCCATCCACAGGCACCCCTCTGCAGCTCCCACTGGAAGGGGCCACTGGAGTACATAAGAGCTGGAGTGGGACCATGCTGTGGCTTCCAGGAGCCGCGTGGTACAGCCCCCAACCCTGCGCCGCGCCCGGCCACAGGGGGGCCGAGCTCCATAGTGCAGCCCCTGATCCAGTGCCCCATTGAAGTGCCGGAATGGGGCCGAGCCACATGATCCGTCCCCCAAACCAGCGCCCCAGCTGAAGCGCCGGACCAGGGCCGAGCAACATGGTTTGATCCCCCAACCCAGCTTCCTGGCCAGAGCAGAGCTGAGTCACATGATCTAGCCCCCCCATCCAGCACCCTATTGGGAGCTTCTGGACTGGCTTAAAACAGCTCATGGCCAGATCCAGCCCACGGGCAGTAGCTTGCCCACCCCTGCCCTCACAGATACCATTGAGGGAAAAGATTCCGGTACCGGTTCATGTGCTGTGCGCGCACAAACCCAATATGGAATGGACATGAGCAAACACTCAAAAAAGAATGATGCCTCCTTTCTGAATCCCTCCAATGGGGTGGGAGTCAGGGGGAAGCAGGGGAGAGAGAGCAGTATTCAGAGGTGCACTCTGAGATGAAGTAGAGTCCATAGCTCCCTATACTGAGTGGCTGCGTTCTGAGGAAGGACATAAAGCTGCTTCCATCAACAGGTGTCAAAGCCTCACCTCTCCAGATTTCTTGGTCCTAGTCTTAAACCCCCTGGAGATCAGACACTTCTCTCACATTGGCCCCCTTCCACACACTTTAAACAATGGGCTTGAGGGTCACTCATTGGCATAGACTTATTACAGCCAGACAATACTTCAATCTTCGGAACTTGGGCACGTCCCACTATGTGGTGTTGATAACACCATTAAATCCAAATACACAAAAATAAACAAATATAAAAACAATACATCTAACCCAACACTGACTAAATTTAATTATTTAAACCCCCCCCCCCTTATTTATTTATTTATTTATTAAGAGAAGCTCTCACCAAGAGAAAATGGGAAAGGAGAGTGATGAGGGTTACAGGTGCTACCTACCTACCACAGGTGTGGAGAAGGAACTGAGGGAGAGTTGGGGGCATCCCCACCTCTTCATCCCATTGGCTATCAGCATGAGCATATGGAAGGTGCACATGCACCACACTGACAAGTACTGATGGAGATTTTTTTCCCCCATAGCTTCAGTGCACTGAGTGAGCACATATCTAAAGTGGAATGGACACGTACGATCATTTGAAGAACCTTAATTCTGTCATTTCCTAACTGTTCAGCACCTCACTTTATGACCTTAACATTCTTTTAATTTGTACACAGGGAAGTGTTGGAGGGGTTGTTTTCTTTAATAGAGCATACACATGCACTAAGGAGCCTAGCCTGGGACAGATTAGAGAGAGATGCAAGATGGTGTCTAACATACACAGACTTTCAAAACATAAAAAAGATTCAAAACACATATCAGGGTCGGACTCTGGTTTGTTTTTAATAACTGACAGACAAGAGTCACAGGCTTAGATTTTATGTAGTCATATATAAATATAGCAGAACCTCAGAGTTATGAACGTCAAACACACACCTCACGTGGAACCAGAAATACACAATCAGGCAGCAGCAGAGGGGAAAAAAAGCAAACACAATACAGTACTATGTTAAACGTAAACTATTAAAAAAATAAAGGGACATTTCAAAAAATAAGATTTGACAAAGGAAGGAAACTATTTGTGCTTGTTTCATTTAAATTAAGATGGTTAAAAGCAGATTTTCTCTTCAGCATAGTAGAGTTTCAAAGCTGTATTAAGTCAATGTTCAGTTGTAAACTTTTGAAAAAGCCACCATAGCACTTTTTAGTTATGAACATTTCAGAGTAACAAACGCCCATTCCCGAGGTTTCCTCACACGGGGTAGCAGTTGTTTGCGGGGAGGGATAACTCAGTGGTTTGAGTATTGGCTTCCTAAACCCAGGATTGAGAGTTCAATTCTTGAGTGGGCCATTTAGGGCTATGGGGCAAAAATGGGATAGTGCCTGCTTTGAGCAGGGAGTTGGACTGGATGATCTACTGAGGTCCCTTCCAACTCAGACTCTATAACGCCAAGGTTTTGCCATATATACATTTTCACTAAGTGCAAAGCCATCTTCTGAAGCATGGAGCTTACCTATTCTTTAGCAGAAAAAGATGTAGAAAATCTTTAAATTGTCAAGTTAATTTTTAAAGCTCACATTTTCATCTTGTATCTCTGATAAATAAAAAATTACTTTCATTTTAGCTGTCAATAAGTGTGCTTCCCTATATAGTTTGTTTCTATGTGTTTTTTAAGTGGTATTCATAAAATTAAAAGTAAAGATATTGACAGGACTGCAAAATATCTCCAACCCTCTTCCCCCTGGCCAAAAAAAAAAAGTCTGAATGAGTTATTTTGAGTTCAGAAAGGAACTATTAGTAATACAAATGACCAAAACGAGATTTGAGAGAGAACATACGTGCACGTGCAAACAACTGTATGAACAAACCATCACGGATGGGCAGAAAACTCATCAGAAAAACAACAAGGACTCCTTGTTGTACCTTAGAGACTAACAGTTTTATTTGGGCGGTTACCACTCTGAAACCTTTCAGAAAAACAGTTTCCCTTTATTTCCGCTACAGCTGAAAGAAAAAGGAAAGCTATTTCATGTTGCCTTATCACTTTTTAACCTCCTGTGTGAGAATGAACAAAAAGGGAAGCCCAAATATTTTAACCTTTGTATATCACATCAGAGAAAGAGCTTATCCTTATTCATCAGAGCTTGATCTCAGATATGAGCGACACATACTGTGACAAAGTTCCAAGTTTGTACTTGTGGGTCTTGCGCTTCCTGGCAGATTTAGGGGCCTCAGAAACTCATCTAGGCCCCAGAGTGACCTCCCTTTCTCAGTATAATTGGCAAGAGTCACCACCTAGTGAGTTACCTTCATCACAGGCCAGTATGGAAGATGGAAAAGGGGGGAGCCCGGGCCCGCCCTCTACTCCGGACTCCAGCCCAGGGACCCTAATAGTATCAGCTAAGATGGCTGACCTTTTATCCACAAAACACAATACAATTCCCTGGGCTACTTCCCCACAGCAGTCCCCGCTTCTTCAAACCCCACTTCACCCTTACCTCAGGGCCTCCTTCCTTCAGTATGATCTGTTGTCCACCACTCAGTCTCACCAACAGCACAAGTTCCTCTCACAGCTCCTGACACCCACAGCCCGCCTGACTGACTGGGAGGTTTTTATCTGGTTTCAGCCAGTCCCTGATTGGCTTCAGGTGTCCCAATCAGGCTAGCTGTTTCTACTCCTTTCTAGAAGGTTCTTAATTGGCCCGGAGTAGCCTTTGTTTAGCTATCCAGGGAACAGGGACCTGCACATCCTCAGACTAATATACCTGCCTTCCAGCACTCTTATATTCTCCTGGTCTGACTCTGTCACACATCCCTCCCCCCTGCTCAACACCAAGGGGTTGGGCAACTTGGGTCGACATACAGTGCACCCGTGATAAGCCATCTGCGTTGCCATGGCGACTTCCGGCTCTGTGTTGTATGCGGAACTGAAAGGGTTGGAGGGATAAGAACCATCTAGTCACTCTCGCATTTTTCTCCTTGTTCCGCTGCATCCACTGAAGAGGGACATGGTCAGTCACGAGAGTAAACTGCCTACCTAGCAGGTAGTATCGCAGTGTTTCCATGGCCCACTTAACGGCAAGGCATTCCCTCTCGACCACAGCATACTTCTGTTCCCTTGGGAGAAGTTTTCTACTCAGATAGAGGATTGGATGTTCTTCTTCCCCGACCATCTGGGACAGGACAGCCCCTAGTCCAACTTCAGATGCTTCTGTCTGCAAGATGAACTCCTTAGTGAAATCTGGAGCTATAAGTACAGGGTCACTGCAAAGGGCTGTCTGTAGATCTGTAAATGCCCTCTCTGCTGTGTCTGTCCATCACACCATCTCAGGTCCCCGAGCTTTTATGAGATCAGTCAGGGCACTTGCCCTGGTGGCAAAATGGGGAATAAAGCGTTGATAGTACCCCACTACCCCCAAAAATGCCCGGACTTGTTTCTTGCGAACCGGTCGGGGCCAGTTTTGGATGGCCTCTAGTTTACTGAGTTGGGGTTTCACTACACCTCGTCCCACAATGTAGCCCAGATACTTAGCCTCCGTTAATCCTATGGCACACTTTGCAGGGTTTGCAGTAAAGCCAGCACATCTTAGGGTATCTAGGACAGCTTCAACCTCTTCCAGGTGGGTTTCCCAGTCTGCGGTATGAATAACCACATCATCCAGGTAGGCAGCTGCATAACTGGCATGGGGGCGCAACAGCTTATCCATAAGGCGCTGAAAGGTAGCTGGGGCCCCATGTAGACCGAATGGAAGGACTGTATATTGAAACAGTCCTTCTGGGGTGGAGAAAGCAGTCTTCTCCTTTGCGTCTTCAGCAAGGGGAATCTGCCAGTACCCTGTAGTTAAGTCTAGTGTGGTCAAGAACCGGGCATTTCCCAGTCAGTCCACTAACTCGTCTATCCGGGGTATAGGATATGCATCAAACTGGGACACCTCATTCAGCCGACAGAAGTCATTGCAAAACCTTGTGGAGCCATCTGGTTTGGGTACTAGCACGATCGGGCTAGACCACTGACTGTGAGACTCTTCAATTACCCCCAAGTCCAACATTTTCTTTACTTTCGCTCTGATTTCTTCTCTTTTGGCCGCTGGCACCCGGTAAGGCCTCATCGTCACCTTGGCCCCAGGGTTTGTAATGATGTGGTGTTACATCTCAGTTGTTCGTCCTGGCCGAGATGAGAATACGTCTTGGTTCCGGTTGCTCATCTCGACCACCTCCTCTCTTTGGGCTGGTGTTAAATTAGGAGACACCTTCACCTGCTCGGGGTTATTGTTCTCCTGTAATCGGTACTTTTGAGCAACTACACCCGCTTCTTGGATACGCCAGGGTTTTAAAAGGTTGATGTGGTACACTTGTTTTTGTTTTCTACGTCCGGGTTGTCGTACCTTATAATTTACCTCTCCTATAGATTCAACTATTTCATAGGGCCCCTGCCACTGGGCCAAGAGTTTACTCTCTGCTGTGGGTACTAACACCATTACTCGGTCTCTGGGTTGGAACTGCCGAACCTTTGCTTGGCGGTTATAGTGTGTTTGTTGGGCTTTCTGGGCCTTCTCTAGATGCTCCCGCACCATAGGGGTGACTCGGGTTATACAATCTCTCATTTGTAATACATGCTCAACTATATTTTTCCCTGTATTAGGCTCCTCTTCCCAAATTTCCCTAGCTATATCTAGTACGCCCCGGGGGTGGTGACCATATAATAGCTCGAAGGGAGAGAATCCAGTGGAGGCTTGAGGAACTTCCCGGATGGCAAAGATAAGGTAGGGCAACAGGGTATCCCAGTCTTTTCCATCCCTACTTACCACCTTTTTGATCATGGCCTTGAGGGTCTGGTTGAATCTCTCTACCAGGCCGTCAGTTTGCGGGTGGTAAACTGATGTTCGCAGAGTCTGGACATGGAGCAGAGAACAGAGGTCCTTCATCAGCTTTGACATGAAAGGCGTTCCTTGGTCCGTTAGAATCTCTTTCGGTAGCTGACTCAGGCAAAAATTTCCACCAACGCCTTTGCTATGGACTTGGAGGCTGTATTTCATAGGGGAATGGCCTCTGGATACCTGGTTGCATAGTCCAAGACGACAAGCACATACTGGTGACCTTGAATTGTCTTCTCTAGAGGCCCCACCAGGTCCATGGCCACCTGCTCAAAAGGGATCTCAATGATTGGTAGAGGTATCAACGGAGCCCTTAGATGTGGTCGAGGGCTGTGCAACTGACATTCAGGGCAGGAGGCGCAGTACCGCCGGACATCCTCATGTACTCCTGGCCAGAAGAATCTGCGCAAGATTCGTGCTTGGGTCTTTTCTACCCTCAAATGTCCCCCAAAGAGGTGACTGTGGGTGAGACTTAATATTGTCCTCTGATGTTTTTGGGGTACCAGGAGCTGGTTTACTACCTCTTCCTGTATTTGAACCACCCTGTACAGGAGATTGTTCTTGATCATGAAATAGGGCGCAGGCCCTCGGGCCTTACCCTCCACAGGCTTCCCATCTATCTCAGCCACCTCTCTTCAGACATCATCATATCTGGGATCTTCTGCCTGGTCTCACCCGAAAGTCTCTCTTCCAGGACCTATCGACCCGAACTCTGAGGAACTGGTCTCTGTCTCCTCGGTCACTTTGGTGACATTAGTGTTGGGACTGGATTCTGCTCCCTCCTTCTCCTCTCTGGGGGTCTCTTTCTCAGTTCCCTGTGCCTTTTGTCCTACCAAGGCCATGTTCTGACCCTGAAGCAGAATCCGAGTGCCCAAAACCTTCGCTGCCCTTCTTTCTTTCTTGGTTTTTCTGCCCTTCCCAGGGGCGGGGAACAATTCGGGAGATATTTCAGCAAAGAAAGGAGGGTGATTTTCTGTTAGGGATGACTCCTTAACTTCGGAGTCTTCTCCTCTGTCCTGTCCCTCTGGTGGGAGCAAATTTCCAAATCCTGGGGAATCCCTTCCAATGAGCACTGGGTATGGGAGTTTTGGGACCACTCCTGCTTTTACTCCAGTGATGGTTCCCTGGATTTCAATCCTTACTGGGATGACAGGATAATAGCTAACGGTCCCATGTACACAGGTTACTTCCGTACGCTTAGCCTGTGTTAACTGGCTGCGTTTCACTAGTTTCCCTGAAATCAGGGTGACAGCACTACCTGAGTCAATGAGTGCCATAGTTTCTACCCCATTCAGTTTCACTGGTTTTGTATATTGGTGTGGGATGACTGCAACCCCACCTAGACTGATTAGGGTGCATGGGTCTGCCCAATCCCCAAGGTTACACTGCATGGGCTCCTCAATGTTGGGACATTGTGCCCCTAGGTGTCCCCATTCTCCACATGCATAACATCTATAAGAGGCTTTAGATGCTCCTTTGTCTCTTAGGTTAGGGGTCCTTACCCCATGGTTCCCCCCTTCTGGGTTCCCGGCTGTTCTGTGGCCACTACCTTCTTTCACCTGGGGCTCCCTAGATGCTTGGTTATCTAGCCTTCTGGGGTCGGGCCCAGATACTTCTTTTGGGAGAGGGCTTCTCTGGGTAGTTGGGATAGCTCTCGGGCTGCAATCCATCTCTCTACGAATGTGATCACCCCGTCGTAGGTGGCAGGGTCATTCTGGCCCACCCATGCATGAAGATATGGAGGCAATCCCCTCATATAGTGGTCTATGACCAAAGTTTCCAACATTTCCTCCGGGCTGCAAGCCTCCGGTCGTAACCACTTCCGTGTGAGGTGGATAAAGTCGAATAATTGGGACCTCGGAGGCTTATCCTCCTTGTACTTCCACTCATGGTATCTCTGTGCCTGTACTGCTGTTGTTACCCCTGATCGTGCCAGGATCTCTGCTTTCAGCTGAGGGTAGTCCATGGCAGCTTCAGCAGACATGTCATGATAAGCTTTTTGTGCTTCTCCACATAAGAAAGGAGCGAGGATGCTAGCCCACTAATCCTGGGGCCAAGCCTCTCGCAAGGCAGCCCTCTCAAAGGAGAGGAGATACGCCTCTATGTCGTCATTGGTTGTCATCTTTGGCAGACAACCAGCAGCCCTCCATACTCGCAACCCCTCAGATCCTTGTTTTTTGGTGGTGAGGACTTTCAGTTGTTCTATCACGTCCCACAAGAGGGCTCGATCCTGAGAGGCCTGCTCCATCAATAATTGGTTAGTCTCTTCTTGTACCTGCAAGGACTCCTGTTGTGCCATAGCCTGGGCTCGAGTGGCCTCCTGCTGGGCTGCAGTGGCTTGCAACAGTGCTTTTATTACGTCCTCCATTGTGGTGAGAACACCCCAAACCCGGTGCACTTTTTTCTTTTTTTTTTAAATAAACCTCTCCCTTTCTTCTGCCGTGCAGCGAACAGTAAGTCAGAAAATCCCACCCCTGATACCAGTTGTGACAAAGCTCCAAGTTTGTACTTGTGGGTCCTGCACTTCCTGCCAGATTTAGGGGCCTCAGAAACTCATCTAGGCCCCAGAGTGACCTCCCTTTCTCAGTATAATTGGCAAGAGTCACCGCCTAGTGAGTTACCTTCATCACAGGCCAGTATGGAAGATGGAAAAAAGGGGGAGCCCGGGCCCGCCCTCTACTCCGGACTCCAGCCCAGGGACCCTAATAGTATCAGCTAAGATAGCTGACCTTTTATCCACAAAACACAATACAATTCTCTGGGCTACTTCCCCACAGCAGTCCCCGCTTCTTCAAACTCCACTTCACCCTTACCTCAGGGCCTCCTTCCTTCTGTATGATATGTTGTCCACCACTCAGTCTCACCAACAGCACAACTTCCTCTCACAGCTCCTGACACCCACACCCACCTGACTAACTGGGAGGTTTTTATCTGGTTTCAGCCAGTCCCTGATTGGCTACAGGTGTCCCAATCAAGCTAGCTGTTTCTACTCCTTTCTAGAAGGTTCTTAATTGGCCCCAGGTGTCTTGATTGGCCTGGAGTAGCCTTTGTTTAGCTATCCAGGGAACAGGGACCTGCACATCCTGAGACTAATATACCTGCCTTCCAGCACTCTCTTATATCCTTCTGGTCTGACTCCGTCACAATACCTATTTTGACATGTGTCTGAGTAAAACAGGAGTCTAAGTAAGAGTGACAAAAGTGTCCTGTGGCAGTTAACTTTTTATCATAATAAGGACATGGCAAAGAATACTGAAAAACGGAATAAGAACAGAAAGAAAACAAAGGTTTCCAAGATATGCCCAGATGATCCCAGCAGGTGAGCCACACCCCATATGGCAGGCAAAGGAGGAAGACAAAAAACAAAACAAAACAAAAATTAAAAAACCCCTAACCTCTCAAGGTCTCTGCCAATCTGACCTGGAGAAAAATTCCTGCCAGATTTGGGGATGGGAAATCAGTAAGACTTGAGCATGTGAGCAAGATACAGAGAATCCTCTTATTTATCCTCAGAACACTGATCCAGTCCACTGGATGTCCTGGCTCCATCCTTGGCCAATCTCTAACGCTTCAGAGGAATACATCAATTCTTCATGGGGGACAGGGATGGAAACTCTCCTTGGCCCTGCAGATGGCTGGCTGAAACCCTGAAGCATGGGATTTGATTACAGCCATCTAATAAAAAAATGTGCTTAATTTTTTGTTACATATTTTTGTCCAAATTCATTTATTACACTGGAGGTATGGATATTACACCCAAGATGCAGCTCTGCTTATCCATTCTTTTTTTAAAAAAATCTCAATTACAGCACCATCTTGAAGTCACACTGCAGACTGAGGAGTGCAACCCTTTACCACTGAATACAGAAATGGAGATGAGCGCTCTCTGAACATTAACATTAATGATCTAATCCTACATAGTCTTCTAAACTGCACCAATGAAGTGAGGCGTTCTGGCATGTTGGCCTACTATGAACCAGAAACTGAGCTCAGATCAAAGCAACGGAATCTGTTTCTGCATCTGAATGCACTTCATTTCAGACTGCAGGACTATCTTAAGTTCAACAGCAAGAAGTTGGTGCATTATCTTGTGTATCTTTGTGCATTACATGAGTTATGTATATTTTTGTAAATATCCCTCTAACAGGTCAAGTAGCAGTAGTGATTTGTTGATTTTCAAATTATCAAATATCATTAGATACCTAAATCTGGAGTCTGCCTGCACATGTAACAGACTATATCCCCTCACTGTAACTGACAGGATACAGACACCTCAAAGGAGGTGTGACACCATCCTATCCGCTCTTTGCCTTGATTGCCAAAATAGGGTGGCAGTACACGAGAGAAAACTTAAAAGCTAGCTTTTACAGTCCACTTAGCCACTTCCCCGAGTCTAGTTACACTCGCTGATCCTAGCCCATCCACACATGCAAGAGTTTGTGCTCGCACACCGAGAGCCTATGAAACACCATGGCACGGGTTCTTCTTTGTTGCCTTCTTTAGCGTATTCCTCCCCCATCTACAAACGTGTGTGTGTGTGTGACAGACACCCAGAGCGCTCAACATACTGGGTAGATGCGAAGGGTCTGGCCCTGCTCAGGAGCGAGCAGGCTGTGGCCCATGTGTGCGCCTCCAAGCCAGACAGAGCCTGGCACTGCTGTCGCCCCCGCCTCTCTTCAGCTCCACGCTCAGCATAATAGGACAATTCACCCCGTTCCCCGCCCCGCCCCCGGGGTTTACGTGGCAAGCCGGGGGCGCCCCCCCCACCCCCCCCCCCCCCCCCCGGCTCTTCCCAACACCTACAAACTGAGCAGCTCGAACCAGCCTCGCCTTCCACCAGCTGCCGCGCTCCTCGCTAGCCAGGTACCGAGCCCGCCCCGCGCCTGGCTGGAAGCGCTCGGACTCGCAGACCAGACCCAGCCTCTGCCCCAAACCCACGCGAGCCGCCCCTGCAGCGCGAGCTGCTCCGGGGGTTCAGCCGGCGGGCCGCGGAAGGGGAGCGCGCCGCGGGGCGCCGAACCGACCCCGGGGAAGAGCCCCGGCGGGGCTCTCCGCGCCGGGGACTCGCTGCAGGGCAGCCAAAGCAACGCCTCGCGCCTCTGCGGCCCCCGCCCGCCCGGGACATGTCAAACCCCGAGCAGGCCTCTCAGATTTCCTGTCTCGCAAGGAGGCAGCAGCCGCGGCGCGCATCAGCCCGGCTGCCAGAGCACCGCGGCAGGAAAAGCGCCGCCTGCGCCGCTAGGGCCCCCGGGTCTGCGGACCCTCCCGCTTCACCCCCTCGCCGGCAGCAAACGCGAGCCAGCTGAGCAGCAGGAGAAATGGCAAACGCGTCAGCCCAGCCTGCAATCGCCACCCGCCCCAAGGGGATGGGTCCCCAGCCCGCCCCTCTGCGAGCCCCGGGGCTGCACCGCCACACGTCAGCTCTTCACCCCGCCGAGCCCGGGAAAACACTCGGCGAGCCCAGGCAGCGGGCGCACCGGGGAAGCCGGAGACCCTCCCGCACGGCGGGGGGCGGCAGCCTCCTGGTCTCTGCCCCACACCGGTTTCCCCGTCCAGTCCCCGGGGCGTCCTGCCAAGGGGAGACGCTCCCCATCAGCAGCCCGAGCTCGCACTCACCCATGGATGTGGAGCCGGGCTCTGCCCGGCAGCGGGGACAGGCTGAAAGTTTGAGCCGGCGGGACAAGCCGCGGGGACGGGAGCGAGTTAAAGCCACCGGTCGGGGGGTGGGAGCCGAGCGAAGCGGCGGCGGCTGACTGAGGCGGTCGCCCGCCCTCTCAGCGCCCGCGGGAGCCGGGCTGCGCGGTGGTGCGTCTCGCTAGCGGCTCCTCCGCTCTCCTCGGCATCCAACCCGCAGAAAGAGGACGAGACGGGGGAGGGAAAAAGACGCAATTTCCGCAAAGGACCCGAGCCCCTGCTGCTGCCTGCACTGGGGGCAGCCAGGCTCCGGGGGCAGGCTCGGCCGGCGGTTGCCTCTGGGCGGCGACTCCCCCTCTCGGGCTCCGCGTGTGCAGCCGGGCAAGTGTGAAGCCGGAGCTGGGTCCCCTCCCGCCCCAGGCGCCGCCACGCTGGGCGCTGCCGCTGCAATCAGCGGCTCCGCTCGGCGGGAAGTGTCGCGAGAGCGCGCCACAGCCCGGCCGCACCGCCCCGGCCCCGCACCGCCCGCGGAGAAGGGGGCTGGCGACCCTACCGAGAGACAGGCGCAGGCGTGGGGAGAACTCAGCTCCCGGGGTCCGCTCAGGGAAGGCTGGGGATGCGCCTCCTCCCCCTAGGGACATTTGGAGAGGAAAGAGGGAGGGAGGCAGCTTTCAGCCCTATGAAGCACCGCGGGGGGTGGGGCAGTGGCTGATCTAGTATGTTGCTGAAAAACAACACATGGGATCACCATACCCCGGCCTTATAGACACTGAGTGAGTTGGGGGGGTTAATGTAAGGCAGCAAGTGGGGTGGGCTATGAACAACCCCCTGGAGAGCGGAGGTTCCACGCCCCTGAACAATTTCTGACACCTAAACTTTAAACACCTCCCCCCACTTCACAGCTCTAGGTGCAGCTGAAACCTCCACAAGAGTGATAGTATATAGTCTGGTATATTTTCACTCCATGCAGCTAAAGTGGGGGTTTTTTACCCAGGAAAGCTTATGCCCAAATAAATCTGTCTTTAAAAAAAAGAGGAGTCCCGTGCCACCTTAATCACTTTCAGAGGCTCTTAGGAGATGGTCTATTAGTTTGTAGCCCTGTATGATTCAGGGGTTGTTCAAACATAGGGGCTCTGTGCACTATTATTGGTGACCCACTAGAAAGTTTTCCATAGATATTTGAATGAGAATGGAAGGGCTGTATAGACCACCTCAGTAAGGCTATTCCACCTGGAGTGAAGTGGCATGAAAAAAAAGACATGAGCTCAAAAGCTTGTCTCTCTAACCAACAGAAGTTTGTCCAATAAAAGATACCTCACCTATCGTGTTGCTATGGAAAAGAGACACAGACATTAGTGAGAATACAAAGCATCAAACCTGCTGTAAGTGACAGTAGAGGAGGCTAGGCGACAGATTTAATTAAAAAGAAACTTTCATATAGAATGATAGATTGCTCCTACTGTTAAACTAAAGTATAAGGATTTGAAGTCTGCATCTGAAGATAATGAACACGTGTGACATTGACACAATGAAACAGTATCAAAATGATTAATTATGCTATTTCAAGAACAGTAACATGTTTGGACAGAAAGAGGCCAAGTGGCCTGTCTCAGCTTCCCTACCTATTTGGTAACTGGGGTTTTTTTTTTGAGGTTGAAGTGAATGTGTAAGGGTCTTTGGAAGAGCTATACATATCAACTGAAGCAGACTCCCACTAAGAGGGGAAAAGAATTAAGAACTACATAATCAACTTTAAAAGATTAGATTACATTTCCTACACTTTGAGATATTCACACTACTGAGCAGTTTTAACTGCCCAAGGCTGCTATAGACTATTTCTTTAACTCTCTCTAGCATTAATTTAGCTTCAAAGATGGAAAAATGTTAGCAGCCAAAATGAAATGGATTTAACATGTGGAGCATAGTCTTTCCATTTGAAAAATGGTACAGAAAAAGCAGAAATTAGAAAAGCTCATCAGTGGAGGCAGAATTGCCTATAAGTAGAAAAAATGTTTTCATGCAATTTGTTTATTTGGCCATCAGAATCTATATTTTTGAAATCAGGACTTGAAGTGTTTTGTTGTAGAAAATTTGATGATCTCAGAACGTAAACTCTACAGGGCAAAAGGCATGATTTCGGTTGTTGATGTCATGCACACTGTGCCTTATAAATACCTAGGTTTATTTTTTTAGTAATACAGTATGTTCATTTATATTATTCAACTATAAAGCAATGTCTATAGGAGAGTGATTCTATATGCTCAAGCAGTTTAAATTGAACCAGCTTAGACTTAACTGTATTAACAGTTATGTATGACTTAAAGTACTGGAATTTTACTTTTTGAAAAAAAAATTACACCTGAAAAATCAAAGTGTGCACAGAATGGCTTATGTTAAATGATTTCTGTTTTTATTAGACATGTCTGTAAGAAAACAGGAAAACAAATCCAACACTCAATAGGGACAGAATACAGATGTAAGAGGAGTAAGGTAGAAAGTATCTCGTTCAGTCAGCTTTCACTGAAAAGAAGACTCAAACCAACTTCTCCATTAATGTAGTTTCATCAAAAGCAGAGTAGAGATACAAACTGAAATGTATTCTATTGTTTCAGTTTTCACCCTAGGCAATGGCGTCTGAAAATTTCTTGTAGACATTCTTCCACAGTCAGGGAGTGGAGGATTCCCTAACACATCACAGCCTGGCTCTTTACTTAAAAATGCAACTATACAAAGTCTGCACAAGGTCCAATTTACATCTGTCTCATGTACTAAATTTATTATATCTCCACAATATCAACTGAGGTTTAAGGTCTTTTTAAAATAACCAAACACTTCTTTTATAATGGCTTTCCTATATTCTTTAAATCTGTGGGATTACCAGAAAGTGTGGAAATACAACTGCTGAAATTGTAGTGCTAGAAAGGTCTATTCTGATACAACCCATCTGCCTCTAAGAGTCCAAGATCATAAGTAAATAATGTGCCAACCCATATTTAAAATTGATGGAACTAGTTTTGATAAGAATGAGGATGATTCCATTGTAAAATGTTAATTGCTCCAGTTATGGGTCGAAGGAGCTTAAGGTGTACTGGAGTAATTGGTATACCTGATTTATTAGGCTAAGTCTACCTTACTGTGGTAAGTTGACCTACGCTATCCATCTACATTATTCACGTAGCTGGAGTTGATGTACCTTAGGTTGAGTTACCGCAGGGTCTACACCACCGGGATTTCTCCCATTGATTTACCTTACTCTTCTCGTTGCAGGTAGAGCACAGGGGTCGACTAGAGAGTGATCTACTGTCAATCTGGTAGGTCATCTTCACTGGACCGGCTAAATCTACTGCCAGTGGATCAATATCAGAGCATCAATCCCGGTTGTAGTGTAGACATAGCCTTAGAAAGAGGAGTATTTCTTCAGTAGTTTCTACGGGGATGGATCAGGGCTGGCAGGAAGATAGATGTCACAGTGTCTTCCATTTTTCACAAACTGGCTCACTCCTATGTACAATTCCCAACTAGGCTCTCTGAATCAGAACATCTCTTGCCGTCTGCCACAGCAGACTCTAGCACCTTCTGTCCAACTCAAAGGAAATCACTCTAAAATAATTACTGTATTTGAATTAGCCAGTTTCCCAAGTATGGAGATAATATACTCTCATCCTGCAAAGTGAAAAAAGCTCATTTTTCTATAATGTAAGCTCTTTGTGGCAGGAAGCATCATTAGTTGTATGTTCATGAAGTGCAACAAGAGGGACCTGATATGGTTAAGGCCTCAAGATGGTATCATAATATTCCAAAATAGCTTTCTATGCCCTTTATTTTTCCAAAGGAATGGAATACATTTAATAAATATATTATTGAATATTAAATTAGAAATATATTTAGAAAAGAAAAAGCATTTGGAAAAGAAAATTAATCTTCACGACATTCTTTGCTTAGAAAAATATAAGGATTTGTTAAAATGCACAAAAATTCCCTGATGTGTGGGATGTGGTTATATATTGTGATAGACCCAGGCCAGCTGGATACAGGAGAGTAGCAGAAGACAGATATTCTGGCCACAGGATTAGCAGTTTTCTGTTCCCTGACCTACCAGAGCAGGGGCTACTTCAGGCAAATGAGAACACCTGACTCCAATTAACCTGCAAAGAGTCAGGTGAGGCCATTGAGCTAATTGACCACCTGACTCTAATTAAGACTTCTCTAGTACTATAAAAAGGGTTCACTCCAGTAAAGCAGAGGAGAAGACAGGCTGCTGAAGGGCTGGATACAGAAGACACACACAAGCTTTTCGTAAGGGAGAAGTGGGAGAACTGTAGGGAAGTGGCCCAGGGAAAAGTAGCAACTCTGGCAGTGAAAGGTTGGGGGGCCAACAGCTACTACCATTAGGGTCCCTGGGCCAGAACTCGGAGTAGGGGGTGGGCTGAGTTCCCCCCCAACCTGCCACTACTGAAACACCTCCTGGAAGGGGAAGGCAGGCCCTTAGCACGACAGGAGGTTCTACTGTCTTGAAATAAGTCCAAAAGGACAACAGAGACTGTGGGAGTTGTCTCACCAACAGCTTTGCTGGCTTATGATGAAAAGGACTCAGTAAACTGCAACCCTGGCTTAGAGAGAAAAGGGCTACATGGAGGGTTGCAGTGAGCCGCTGAGGCTAGCGTAAACCACCTGGAAGCACAGGACCCACAGGGACAAGGTCAGAGCTTTGCCACAATATTTTAGATAAAAATTGATTTTTGACGTATTTTTCAGGAAACAAAAACTCAACCAATTTTCAAATGCACATAATTGTTCCTGTTGATTTTTAGGTGACTTGAGCTCTTCAGTCACTCAGGCATTTTGGAAAATCCAAGACAACTTTCAGATCTAAAACTGGGCCTGAGGAATGGAAGTGAACTTTTTGCCTCTATTACACTAAACACGTCATTAAAGAAATCTACTCCAGACCCCGAGCTTTGCTTCCATCTCTTCAAGGATGATAATTAGAATCGAATGGGGATCAAAGAGAGACCGGTGATTCACAAATATTAATTTGGATCCTTGCAATTTAGAGAGAATGAACTCTCGGCAATTGTGTGTTTTGCTGTTTTTTTTTTTTTTTAAAAAAAGGCAAACATTTAATCTTTTATTTTTGAGTTTCGAGAGAGAATAGCTATGCCTCTTAAGGCCTTTCAGGGCCTATGATCTGGGGAGTATCACTTTTTACATTTTAGTGCCAAGTAAAAGGATGGTGTCACAAAAAATAAACACACACCGTTGTCAGATTACTAGAGTGCAGAGCATTCACTTTTCTCATGGTTCTCTTAAATTTTAGAAAGTGGAACACTGCACATCTGAATTGAGATGTGATCAGAAATATCAGATCTCTGTTAAACCTAAAGATGCTATAGAGGACAAAGTAATATAGAAAGTTAGTGACTTTGACTGCAATTGAAAATATTCTATCCTTCAACCCTATCCCTAGATTCTAAGTCATCTGTTAAACTACTTTCCATCTTGTTAAAAATCGAGGTTTTAAAAACTGTAAAGTGATTTGTGTAAACTAGCATAGATGGGCTTGAGTTTGTTACAGTAGTTTTAAACAGTCAACAGAAACGTACACACATGGTAAATGCATGCCCTCCCCATATGTGGTGTACAAAGTGGGATTTGCAACAAAAATTATATAGAACCACATCTTTTGAATTAAAGATGTGATATATTCAGAACCTATCCTAGAGTTTTCTACTGTAGCCATCATCATAATATCCAAATGTTATCATTCTAAGAATTCAAGAACATTTATGAGCACTGTAAAGATATAGAATAGGGGGTGTAGTAGTATTGCTTCTATTAGCCAGAAAGGAGACATATCCAAAACTATAACTATATTAAGGCTTTACATTCACAAAAGAGCAATGGATGAAGCCTTGAGGAAAAAAGCAATCTAGTACACAAATATTTTTATGGACTACATTTTTACAGAAAGAATCTACCAGAATTTTTTCTAAGGAAAACTAGATACTACTACAAGAAGTACACAATATCAATTCTTGCTGCTAAAACAACTCATTAAAACAATTTGCAACTCTAAAATCAAATTTGTTAAAACATCGATTTAGAGTTTGTAGAAACAATCTATTAACATAGTATCTGTACTTAGTCAAACATAAGCATACCTGAATGTCAATATATATGTTAATGATCAGGAAACTATTAAACACAGGGTAATTATAGTGAAGCAGAAGACTAAGTCACACTTAAAAAAAAAATACTATGCCCCATCCACACCAGCAGAAACAATCATGTTAAACTTAAAAAAAAAAAAAATTAAAGGTTTAATGGACAGGAACTGCAGTATAGATGAGGTCTACTTTAAATGTATTTAACAATGTACAGCTAGCCACATCCCTGCTGGATGGAAAATTGTTGATAATGTCTAAACAAAGGAAAGAAGCTTTTGTTGTTCAAGGACTGTTTACTTAATCAGCAACTCACTGGGAGGCCCTTTGCCAATCCCATTAACTAGAATAAAAACAATCACAAGAAAAAGAAACCAGTCACAAAATAAGATTAGCAACTAAATTATTTACAGATTACACCAACATTTCAAGTCTATGAGATTTAAATGACTCAGACAAGAGTCAGACCAACAACTAGCAGTGTGTGTGTGTGTGTGTGTGTGGGGAGGGAGGCCCAAGGCTGTGCTAAATCACATGCCTAAGTATTTACTCAAGAAACAGGCTAAGAGCTTTGTTATAAGAGTGGTTATGTCAACTCCTTATCACTGAAATTAACTCTTAGCCAAGACCCAGATAGGACAGTGGTCAACATTTAACTGACTCCTAGAAGTCTAATGAAGAGTTAGGGTTGTAGGCAAGTATTCATAATTCTATTTGCTATTTTAAAATTATATTTATAGTGCTTTTCTTTGCAGGGATGCTGAAGCACCAAGTATCTTCCTAACCTGCCCCAGTGAAATAAAGTCATAGCATAGGAAAGAGATCTGTGCATACATATAGGCACTAAGTTTTTGCAGATTTTTGCTGCACTTGGAGGTGTACAAATTTCAAGATTTTTCCCTTTAACCAAGAAATAGAAACAGCTTGGCAAGGGTGGCACTAACAGCAGTTTAAACAGAGGCAAGCTGTGTGTCCTGTTTCTAAAGGCCTTGGAAAAGCAGATTCTTCCAGCAGGTAAAGCAAAGTTTGGTAAGGATTGGATACTCTGTCCATCCTCTGAGGTGAATACTGAAAAGCCAAGCATATTTTCCAAGTTCTCCTTATCACTTACCCCAGTATCTTAATCACTTCACTGAAGCCCCTTCTCACTCTATCCATCATGTCTGAGTCAAGATGGAGATGCATTTTTCCATGGACTGAAAAGCCAGTTTTGAAAAGCCTTCTGTTTCTATTGAGTTTCATAAAGACCTTCAACCTTTTGATTATCCGTGCAACTCTAAGCTCAGACATAGGACGCTGAATGTCTGTTTGATCCAGATGCCAGATGGCACCTAGGTATAATCAGTTAATGTCCAGACTGGGCCTTCAGGTGAATCCCCAAAGAAATCAGTCATCTGCATTGAGGTAGTCTTCTTGTCTCAAAACCTGGATATACCAAGTCCTTTACATAAGGTAAATTGTTGAATTTTGAAACAGCTGTTAAAAATTAAGCAAACAGAAGCGGGTAAGGCAGAGCTCTACTAGTGTGTTAGCTCTCTGGTTTTCCAGTAACTCCCACAATTTTCTAAACTTTTGGAGTCTGATCATCAAAGCAAAAAGATCCTGAAAGATTAAATTAGAGTTCTAGCCATGCAATGTCAGATGTACATGCCAAAGCAATTACACATTTAACAATGGAACTTTGATCATATTAAACCATTGCATTTTTGGATAGTGGTGAAGAATAATTTAAACATTTCAATTTATAAAAACACCTACTGGGAATATGACAAGCTTCATTCTAGTACAGTCATTTTGAGATTATTGAAAGCAATTTAACAATAAAGATCTACACAAATTTCAGTAAGAAAAACTAAAAAGAATGGCTGTCAGACAATTACATATTCAACAGCTAGCACTTCACAATGGTAGTGTCAATTGGGTTTGCCAATAAAAGGACATAGTTATGCCTCCTTTAAGTTGAGCTACAATATGGAGGCTGAAAATTACTTGCATAGTGAAACAAAGTGGCTATTGTAATCCACAAATGTCTCCTGCCCACATTTCCATCAAACTGATATTGAAAATGACATTTTGTTTTTGTACAGCAAAAGGTTATTTTCCTTAATGCAGTACATTACAGAAAGGCACAAAATAATTTTGATCTCATTTTTCTTAACTCTCACTAACTTCCTCCTTCCAACCTCCTCTATTTCTGCCTTTTAGTATGTCAGTCTGTTATTCTCAGCAGGTACATCACTGTATAATATTTATCTGACACAGAAATCAGATAAGTGTGCAGTACTAAGTGAGCCAATTGTGTGTGTGTGTACATTTTTGTATAAAGATACAATATCACACAATATGTAATGAAGTCTTTGCACAATGTGAAGAGTTATCTCTGCAACATTCCCCCAGTTATCAGGACAGCAGATGCTTTTAAATGTAGATATCTCACTGGATAACAGCATGAAGTAGTATGTAAGGCTGTTTTAAAAAGACCTAGAATTCAAGTAAATTCTTGTAAGCTAAATTTTGTAAGCTATACACCCAATTTATTAAATAAATACAGTCAAAGAATCTTGAATTAGCATTGCTAAATTTAGTAGTAAACAATAATTTGTGCAAGCGGTGAGCTCTTAAGGAAAGCATATCAAAGCAAATCAAAGTACAGTGACTTAATGAGTAGGGTTTGACACCTCCACCCCAAATCTGGAAAAGTTTATAAAGCTACAATGGCTACAGTCTAAAATATGGGCCATCTGCAATATGTTACCATCAATGGTCATCAGTCTTTTAAAACCATGCACTAAACAAGGTATGACTGAAGTACAAAAGAAATTAAAGCTACTCAATGTCATAAGTAGAATCAGCAAAACATACTATTCAGTTTGGTACGTCATTCATACTTCTAATGTTGGAATTTTTGAATAAAATGTGTCAACTTTGATGTCTGACTATACCAATATTGTATACTTCCACATAATATCACATTGTCTTATCAGATATGGAGGAGTTGACTTTTATAACCATTTTATTCCCTACTTAACGCAAAATGTTAATTTTTCTGCAGGACTTTTGTGAAAACAATGAAAATATTTCAGAAACAGTACAACACTGTATTGCCCCTAAACCAATGCAGCTTCAATAGTTTACATCCTATTGTGTATACGGTTGTTTAAAGGTATTTTTTCACATTCAGCAGCAGCATGCCTGTGGGACAGTTTGACCACAAATTGGGCATAGATTTGGACAGGACACTTTATGCAGTCTCATATTTAAAATATTTACTGTTACCTGTAAATTGTTAGTTGTATTGGTTTGAAAAAGAAAACTTTTCTACTCAACTTTCTATTTGGCTTATGCACACCATAAATTCCTGAAAAAACTAGTTTAATTTTTGAACAATGGAGCAGTGTATGTACATTACCACCTAAATCCTCTACTTAGCTTTTGGAAACATTCACAGAAGATGACATGTCAGTTTGTTGTTGAATCACAGTTGTACTCATGAGTACTGCACATTATCCTGCATGAGGACTCAACTGTATACCAAAGTGTATGTCAAAGTTTTTAGGCAGATTTCAGTGTGTTAACATTTTATTAGTCTCTTGAAATATGGCTTAGGAGTTTCAATAAGTCAAATACTCCTATTATTAAAGGTGCTCTGGAAAAATCATGCCACATATATAGTTTATCGCTTGATCTTCCCCAAAGTTGAGTGTTTTCCTTTGTATTTTCACATGCCTATTGAATGTGCCAGCTTTCAGAATACACTCCATAAATGAGATTCTAATGTACTTTTATGGGTATTTTCACGTTGGAGATTACTAAAATGCACAATATTGGATGACAATAACTTTCTGCATAAAATTAATTAGAGAGATTTCCCTGGAAAAGTTACTTGTTATATACCTTTAGAGTACTTGTAATAAGTCTGAAAGAAATCTTTAAACAAACCACCCTATCATATCTACATTAAGGCTCAAACTGTAAAGGGAAAATGAACACAATATTGCTTTAGGCCTGAGCATATTATGTATATCAACCTGCTTGATTTTTGCATAAAGCATAATAATATTGAGGGGTGGTAAACTATGGAGAATGATTGGGATTTTAATAAAATGAATTACAAGCTTTTTCCCTTAAACAGTTTCAGTTATAAACAGCTTTGTTAGAGAATATGCTCCTATTTTTTACATATCTTTATGCCCACTTTTAGAAACAGGTAAACCACTAAGTCATTTGTAGCAAAGATAAGACAATGTGTTGCTTAATCAAGAAATGAGATTATGGAAAAAAGTGATGAGCCATCATAATTCTGCATACACGTCAACCAGTCCTCTAACTAACCCAAGCATCTCAGTGCAGTCATAAGCTACTGCTATGTAACAGATAACATACCTACACATTATTACATATTTTTAGCAAATGTTGGAAATTGTTACAACTTTTCTAACAATTTATTTACAATTTATTATATATAAGTCAAAAACCCAACTAAATATAAAGCAAAAATAAATACAAAAGATTGTTCTAGGGAAATGACTCAAAAGAGTTGTAAACTCTATTGCACAAGCTAAGAAGTCGTCGTTTGAAGAGTCCTGAGCTAATAAGCTATTACTAAACAATTCAGGCACTTTTTTCCCTTTTTTTATTATGTAAGCAATAAACTTTTCAACATATAAACTTCTGGGTATAACAACTCAAGTTCTATTCATAAAATCATGCTTAGAGAAAAAGTATTCAATAAATAAGACTCCCTTCAATTTCTCTTTTTTTGAGACTTGTTTGCAAAAAGAACCAAAAGGTACCATACTAAACTTTTCAATTGAATACTGTAATTTAAAAGCAATTATTAAAACTGTAAAAAAGTTCTGCAGCATGCCACTACTGAAAAATAGTTATTTTATCGAGATGGTGACAGTGTTAGTTCATTTCTCCCATTTTAATTCCTGATAAAGTCGTCAAAAAACAAACCGATGCTCCCTTGCCGTATTTATTGTATGTCTCCACTTATCACAGTTCAGGTTTCTGTGGCAATGCCTGACTGTTCCTATTAAAAGGAAAAAATTGTTATTTCTTGGTCACAACAGTGGAGAAAACCTCTATTGGCTCATATTTTTATTTTAATTTTCACTGTATGGTATGTAATAATGCACAAGACTTCTAACTAAAGTGGCCATGCTTCTATAAAGAATAAGTAATCAGCTTTGCAAAATTTTACCTGCCAAGGACAAAATGTTTTAAACAGGTAATACTGTAGGGTTTTTTTTAGTGATTTAGTATCATAGCAAAGAGTAGGTTAATATGAATTTTGCCTGGTTTGGTACATTTTCATGTCAATTTTGCAAGGCTAACGTAAATCATACAATGTATGCCAACTTTTCCAAAGTCAGTAGAAACTCAGCATCTTTGAAAAGCAGGGAGCTTACTCATTTACCTTTAAGTGCAAGTTTGAAAATTCTGGTAAAAACACAAATATATACTAAACTGTCAAACTTGAGCCCAGAAAAAATATTAGTACATCAGAATACAAACACTTAAAATATATGTTTTTATTCACTCATAGCTAGGTTGTGAACCAGACATGCCAAACCCTAGAAAAAAGAACAGAAATTTAGGAAGACAACATTTGTCAGTTAAGGAACCCATCCTGCCTAATTCCTTCCATCCCACCGACCTGTTCTTCTGTCAGGAACTCTCAAGAGGATCATGTGTTGCTGGTCAACTCCACATCTTGGCTGAATCAGACTATTCTACTCACCTACAATGGTCCAAAAAATACCTTTTAGCCTAAGGAAAGGGCACTGAGCTGAGAGCCAGGATTTCAAGTTTCATCTCTACTGAGTTGTGTATATTTCTGTGCACTTACCACCTCTTATTATTAAGATCTCATACTTGTAAAGGGAAGTGAGAGGGAAATAACAAGTGACCTTATAAGGCAGTCAGGTATTATTCCCCTGCCACTTCCCTTTACAAATAAAATTAACAGCAAGACTGTAGAGGTGCAGGTAGAGTTGGGAATGGGACCCAGGTGTCCAATATGTCAGTCCCAAAAGTCTTATCTCCTCAGCCCCGCTGCCCTGAATATGATAAATATATAGTAAACTCTGCCCTAGCCACCATCTGAAGAGAGACCATCTGACACAAGCGACTACTTGCAGAGGCAATGGAATGTTTTCCCATATAATTTGACCAGGAAGAAACTGTGAAGAGCAACTACCTGTCATCTGTGACCAGCTACCACATTTTCTAACTCCCTTCAGAGCTGGGCACCCTGTCAGCAGCCACTGCTCTGCCTTCAGAGCTGGGTAGCCAAAGAAGGGTGGTTGCCGGCTGGGCACACAGCTCTGAAGGCACCACCACCAGCAGCAAAAGAGAAACAAGGATGGATTCATATATTATGTAATATTAAATATGATGTTTTTCATATTATTTAAATGTACAAATACAATGTAAGCCTCAAAAAATTGTTGGTGCCCACCACACTTCTGAAAACACGAATGTGCTATTGGCCACAAAAAAGTTAGAGCATAAGCATAGAGCATTGGCCACCATGTTAGAGCATAAGCTTTCGGGGGTGAATACCCACTTCGCTGGATGTGGGTATTCACCAAAGAAAGCTTATGCTCTAACACATCTGTTAGTCTATAAGGTGCCATAGGCCTCTGTTGATTTTGCAGATCCAGTCTAACATGGCTACCCCTTGGATACTGAGCACAATTGCAGTTTATAAAGTGTTCATACAATTCTTAGCACTTTGAGGAGAGAAAAGTGATCAGGAACAGTCAGCATGGATTCACCAAGGGCAAGTCATGCCTGACTAACCTAATTGCCTTCTATGATGAGATAACTGGCTCTGTGGATGAGGGGAAAGCAGTGGATGTGTTATTCCTTGACTTTAATAAAGCTTTTGATACAGTCTCCCACAGTATTCTTGCTAGCAAGTTAAAGTAGTATGGGCTGGATGAATAGACCATAAGGTGGATAGAAAGCTGGCTGGACTGTCGGACTCAACAGGTAGTGATCAAGGCTCCATGTCTAGTTGACAGCCGGCATCAAGTGGAGTGCCCCAAGGGTCGGTCATGGGGCCAGTTTTATTCAATATCTTTATCAATTATCTGGAGGATGGCATGCACTGCACCCTCAGCAAGTTTGCAGATGACACTAAACTGGAAGGAGTGGTAGATACGCTGGAGGGTAGAGATAGGATACAGAGGGACCTAGACAAATTAGAGGATTGGGCCAAAAGAAATTTGATGCACTTCAACAAGGACAAGTGCAGAGTCCTGCACTTAGGACAGAAGAATCCCATGCACTGCTACAGACTAGGGACTGAATGGCTAGGCAGCAGTTCTGCAGAAAAAGTCCTAGGGGTTACAGTGGACAAGACGCTGGACATGAGTCAATAGTGTACCCTTGGTGCCAAGAAGGCTAGCGGCATTTTGGGCTGTATAAATAGAGGCATTGCCAGCAGATCAAGGGACATGATGGTTCCCCTCTATTCGACATTGGTGAGGCCTCATCTGGAGTACAGTATCCAGTTTTGGGGCCCACACTACAAGAGGGATGTGGAAAAAATTGGAAAGCAGCCAAAGGAGGGCAACAAAAATGATTAGGGGGCTGGAGCACATGACTTATGAGGAGAGGCTGAGGGAACTGGGGTTGTTCAATCTACATAAACTGTGGGGGAGGATCTGATAGCTGCTTTCAACTACCTGAAAGGGGGTTCCAAAGAGGATGGATCTAGACTATTCTCAGTGGTACCAGATGAGAGAACAAGGAGTACTGGTCTCAAGTTGCAGTGGGGAAGGTTTAGGTTGGATATTAGGAAAAACTTTTTCACTAGGAGGGTGGTGAAGCACTGGAATGGGTTACCTAGGGAGGTGGTAGAATCTCCTTCCTTAGAGGTTTTTAAGGTAAGGCTTGACAAAGCTCTGGCTGGGATGATTTAGTTGGGATTGGTCCTGCTTTAAGCAGGGGGTTGGACTAGATGACCTCCTGAGGTTCCTTTCAACCCTGATATTCTATGATTCTATGATTAAAAGATAAGCATATTAGAGATTGCTATAAGTAACTTCTTGACTTACTAGACTTGATAACAAACTGTTTATTAAAGCTATTCATTATCAACCCATTATAAAATGTGACTGGGAATTTCATTTCAGGTAGAAGCTTTTGGAAAAATTGATTAAAAAAATTAAAATTTACTTTGAACATCAGAGTATAATTTAAATGGGGACATTCAATTCTTTTAAAAAAATCAACTTTCAGCAAGAAACATGATAGATTAGTACTTTCTAAAGAATCCACATAAATCATACCAATTGTAAACCATTTTAACAAATATCAACTATTTAATAAGTTTACTATACGAGCAGAAATATATGAATTACTAAAATGTAAGAACACGTTGCCATTAAGAGGCTTTCTAAACTGCTAGTTGCACACAGGTAAAAAGGCCTCTTCATACATTTTAATACAATATTTATTTTACTTTAACTGGGAGGTATTCAATTTCTTTATTTGTTATAAAATTAATATTAAATCTAACTATACTGATCAAAAATCATGCTGTAATCTTTGGCAGCTAGATTTTAAGATTATTTTAATGAAAAATTTTAGCATCAAATTATAAAATAGCAATAGGAAATTTACATGGCAGTGACATCTGTTTGATGATTATAGTAAAGCAATTGCACTATTATAATACCATCTTATAATTCAGAATTATTCTGTATTTTGAATATTGATCTTTCAGACTTTTTTTTTTCCCTCCATCTAGCAAGCATGGGTATTTATCACAAGTCTTAGAAAGGAATGGTCAGGACTGTCATTGTTTAGTGATGTGAGAAGCATGCCCTGTTCCCTCAGACAAGTAGTGTACTGTCTTTGCAGCGTTCTCAAACTTTATCTACATCACTAGTCGAACCATGCCAAAAACATCTGTCTGGCATAATTTTTAATATGGATTAGACACTATGGTTATAAAACAAGAAATGGAGATATCTTAGATTACACTGAGACAATTCAGATAGGGGCTTTAGGATGCCATAATAATACTGAGGTACCTTATTTGTTACTGAGCCTTACACTACTCATGACTCCCGACACGATTCTATAACCTGTATCATGATACTCCATCAGGTGCTACAACAGTGTTGTCTAGTGTCCCCTATAAAGTTATTACAACATGGATACTCAGACTGTACCCTGTCAAAATTACACTACTATTGATGGGAGATCCTACCAGTTCAGCTTACCCCAAAATTTCTCCATTAATTACTACTTCTGTAGCACATGACTTTGCAGAGTACTACCACTTAGTTGAGTATTTTAAAAACAGAAGTTGCACAATTAAGCAAGCTTATATGCAAACAGGAAAATATTTTAGTTATCAGTTTAAGAACATTAGAACAGCCATACTGAGTCAGAACAATGGTCCATCTAGCCCAGCATCCTGTCTTCCAACAGTGGCAAGTGTTAGATGCATCGGAGGCAGTGAACAGAACAGGGCATTTTTTTTGAGTGATTCACCCCATTATTCAGGCCCAGCTTCTAACATGGGTAAAGACTGGGGGGAGGAGGGGTTCAGTCTGCCTTTTATGCACAAGGATTGCCTGTAATATATCCCAGTGCATCTAAGGATGTAAACGTGAACATGCATTGTTCTGTATGCTGCTTGTCAATATAACACTCCAACATGTATGAACTAGATGGTTTATAAGGTGAATATTTGGCTTGGATCCTTAGGTAATGTACTGAAAAAGAACACATTCATACACTAGAACTTAGTTAACCGATTGTATGTCCTTTCAAACAAAGCAGTTTTCAACCAGCTTTCCCATTTATAGATGGAAAATCAGCTTAGTTGAGCTGCAGAAAGGGTTGCCCAAACTGAGATTTCAGAAGAGAAGCAATGTCAGAGGCCATTGCTAACCTACAACTAACCAAAAGTCTCAGGGTATGTCTACACTTACCATGGAGCGATGCTGCAGCGATCGATACACCAGAGGTTGATTTAGCGGGTCTACTGAAGACCCACCAAAAATTGATCACTGTCCCATTAACTCCAGTACTCCGACGGAATGAGAAGCTTACCCAGCCCCGTGTAAACACCACAATAAGTCAACCTAAGTGCTATGTTAACACCAGCTACATTATTTGCATAGCTGGAGTTGTGTAACTTAGGTCGACTTACCCCTGTAGTGTAAACCTGCCCTCCGTTACCAAATTTCCAGGAATGGGGGGAGGAGGGGAAGAATATCAATTTAGTACTCCAAAGAATATCCATGCAAGATAGACAAACAACTCTAAGTGGATTCTGAAGTAGAAGTGGATCATTTGGATACTCACATTTTATATACAAAAAAAAAGTTTAGGGAAAATTAATTTTAATCCAACTCACCTTTTCTTTCCTCAAAAATCCTTCCCTGAATTTATAAGTGGTAAATCCCCTCACACCAGCAGAACGTAGCCGCTGGTATTTAGCCTGAATATATAAACCCTTCTGTACTAAGCCTGATTTATAACAGTGTTGCAATCGACCATCTGTAAAGTTGTTCTGTAGAGGGGGAAAAAAAAAGAAAAAAATGGACAAAATGATCGAATTTCAGAACTCTGGTCAAAAAGGTCCATTGTATTTTATTTTCATCTATTTTAAAGTTACAATTATGCACACACACAAAAAACCTTACAGTACTGAAATATCATTTATAAATGCATATTCCTCTTCTTTGCCTCCTTCCCATTTAATACTTCCCAGACTTTTACTCACTGTTCATTAACACAGAACTAAAATGTGGTACATATTGGCCAACAGTCCAAAGTAGCTCAAGTTATCTTCATAGAACAGGTTTTGATACCAAAATTAAGAGCACTGAAGAGGTTGTGTAATGTGGGCAATAAATGAGGTGGAAGGGGAGATACAAGCCCCTTTATGGGGTGTGAGAGAGTATAGCTCTATATAAACAGTTGTTCTAATAAGTAAACTTTAAGAGTAAAATCCTGGCCTTATTAACTCAATGGCAACCCACTAACTTCAAAGGAACCAGAATTGCATCCAAGAGCTCTCTCTGGTACATATGTTGAACGTAAGATATCAAATTAAATGGCATTACCTGGAATTACTTCAGTCTTTAAAACCATAGGAAGAACACCTACCCACACAGCTATGCTTCCTTCACCTCTATACTGAGCTACTGTAAACTCACTTGAAGTAGAACTGAGGGTGCAAGCCACAGAGAAACAGAAATAGAAAGTCAACAGCACTATAAATACTGTAGTGGACAGACAATATATATAGCAGGAGCAGCAGTGTCCACTATAATTAAGTGTGTGAAGTTTTCTATTCTCAGGCATTCAGATGCCACAAAAGGGTGCAGCATAAGAATATTAATATAAAAAATTCTAACCTGATTCAGTGTAGTTTCTCAGATGGTTTTTGAACATTTTGTTTGAAATTTTCAAACTTGGTCTTGGCAAAAGGTGATTTTTTTTTTTTTTTTTTTTATTTTTTTTTTAGGAGTTTTAATAAAAAATTGTTGTCTGCTTTTGACTGTAAGGAAAACGCAAGAGGAAGAGCAGAAACCTTCCCCTTGTAAGTCTTGTAAGCTTTCATGAACAACTTTAACTGCTAGAAGAAAGCTGAAATTTGTCATGAAAAGAGCCCTCACTGTAAAATGCTTTTGAGTGTTTTGGTAACATTTGGTATCAATCTGACAGCTGAAAAAAAAAATCACATGCTTCACATACGCAATATATTTTGTACCAGTTTTTCAATAAACTTGCAATGTGCAGCTAAAAAAGTCTTGCACAAGAGAGGAGCTGATTTATACAAACTCCTAGAGGTCTTTTTCTATTTCAAAGACTCTTTATCCATCCATGATATACTGAGAAAGCTGTATTTGCTAGGAATGATGAACACGTCAGTGACCATGGTGAAGCTTATTGGAGTTGCAGGCATAAGATTCTTGGCAGATAGCTGCCAAATGCTCAACTTCCCACAGGAGATCAGAGAAAGTCCAAACCCGACTGTTCTCGGAATACAATACAAACCATCCTTTACGCAAATATATTGCCACAATAGAGGAAACTGAAATACTTTTAAAATTCTAAAGCCTGTGAACAGTAGCAGGATAAAAACCAACATTCCCCCTAAACTATGTGCACGGGCAGCCTGTGCCCCAACTGACAGGCATCTTGCAATGAGCCGGGGAGTTCTTCCACAAGGAGGCATCTGCCTCCTACCATGAGAGGAGGCCCCAAGGCTTTCCCACAGCCATCACAACTGTTTCCCGCTTGGGAGGAAGCTACTGAGGCTTCCCTCTCCTTCCACACCTTCTGGTCTTCGTCCTAGCAGGAGTGGTTAGGAAGATGATTCCAAGGCTATCCCCCTGCATGTCTCTCTCTATGGAAATAAGCAAATAACGGATAGACAGAGTAAGAGGAAGGAATCGGAGCGGGGCTGCTGCTATCATAGGTTCTACACTTGAACTAAGGCAATCATTTGATGCACACAAAAGTAGAGAAAAACAAAACAAAAAGACAACACTGATGAAGAGTACAGTCAATTGTAGGTAAACTTAACCCGAAGCTTAATTATATATTTGGGAACCAGGCACTGTGATGGTCGACACATTAGAAATACAAAGATAGATAGTAATGTGTTTAGACCCTACCCACCGCTGTGTGCAGTATCAAATTCCACATAACCAAAAAGTGTAGCTTACTCCAAACTGTTATCACTCTTCAAAAACAAATTTATGCAATTTAAACAGATTCTGTTACAAAATTACTCCACTGCTCAAGTTATTTGGAAAATCTTAAGATGTTTCCGTTTCAGTTCAAAACCAATGTAAGGTTCTAAATTTCATTTAATAATCAATGTAAGACTGTTTTACAAAGATTGCTAATATTGTTTGTTTCTGAAACCATCACTTCAAAAATGAAGTAACATTGCTTTTCAAAATATTTTATTTTTAAAAGCAAAGACTATATATCAAATATAAACATCTGAACTGTCCCACCATACAAACCATGACTATAGAACATAAATAGTTAATAAAATCACTGGAATTCCAGGATAATGATTTTATTTAAACACCACCACACTAGGTAGGTCTACTAATTGCCCTCATCCCTTGGGTGCATTGTCATCACAAAGTCAAAGGAAGAGCTTTTTAAACCTAAAAGCTTTGGGTATCCCTTTATAAAACTGCTCCTCTAAAGTGTGTTACTCTTTTCATAAAGAAGTTAACACACACCACAGACAACCAATTTTGAAGTATTTTAAACAAAACACTTTTGCTTAGTGACTTAACAGAACTTGTTTCATACACAAGGAAAATGAGATCTGCCTAAGTCTTTTGGTTGATAAAGATATATTAACATTAGAAAGGAAGTTGAACTACCATCTCAGGTATACTGAGTGCAATCCACCTTCAACAACATAAGAAAAAATTATATGCAAGACAAGAGAAAATTCAATGCAAAAAATAAGTTGATGAAATTTTAGACTAGGAATTTTAAGTCAATGAATCAATATCCTTTTTCCTATACCAACCATAATCCATTTGCTTTTCACATATGCAGAACATAATGCTGCTGCATATGCTGTTTACACCAAAAGATCCCAAAACAATATTCCATGTAATGTAATTTTAGTGTAAAATGACCATTTTAACCTAACTATAGTACTATGAACTGTATTTGAGGAAAGTTGTTTTTCTTTTAATCTAGTGGGACTGGTTGGCTAAGTGCATTTAGTAACAGGCTACAAAGCAAAACATCACTAGCCAGGATGGGAGAGCCTGAAAGTCATTTCTATCTAATGATTCCATTGTTTTAAGTATAGTTAAGAATCAGGAAGTCAGAAATTTGAATTTAGGCTTTGATGTAAACTACCCGAATATACCTGGTCATAATAATTCTGCCTCAATTTCCCTATGCGTAAAATGAGAATAATGCCTACCAACCTTGTAAAATATCAAGCATTATTCGGTGGCTTATCTGAAATGTGTTTTGTGGAAAAGATGGATTAACAGTGATCACATCTCCAGCATTCATGTGGCTTATGGAGAAAAGGGATATTCTGGACTAAGAGTCAGTGACCTAATTGCCTTATGCCAAAGCCACTTTTAAATGGAAATCTAAAAGAGGCTGACCCAGATTTGATCAGCATTTTCCTAGTATGAATGGACCTAATTGGGCCCATGCACAGCATGCCATTCAACAGGAAGGAAGAGATACAAGTAATCTTTGTTTTACATTTAATTGACTTTGACCCCATGGTTCCTTTTACAGTCAAGACACATTGGGAAGCCTCTGCAGTACCCCAGAATTGGGTAATTTTGCTGACTCTCTTACATCTGGGAGTTCCTGTAAATAAAACCTAAAAGCAATGCTTATCAGACAGAATGAGAAAATATAAATCAATCATAGAAAGATTACTGTTTGGGAGTCATATAAATTTAAGGCTATTTTACATGAAAAATGCAAACAGAATGCAGAAGTGCAATTAAAAAGGGTGATGTTTTCTCTTAAATTTTGAAACACTCTGAATTTGTCATGTACCATTATTACAGCTACAACATTCCACCAGGCTTAATTTCAAAAAATTTCAGTGGAACAGTATCCAAACAAAATAATGAAATTAAGAGTGAATATATTAATGTAAAGTGTTTCCTCACAAGCAGATTTGACAGAATTTGATTTGATTTTTTAAAATAATGACTGACTAATAGCAACATTTATTTAAACTTTTTTTCCAATTATCCATTTAAATTTTCACAGTTGTGGGAAGTTATGGAGAGGGTCAGGCAATAGTTATTTAATTATAGTAGATGGTGATTCAAAAAGTTAAAGCTTTGTAACTGTTGAAAAATACATGTCAAAAAATACGAAGTAAATATCCTTAAATCAAGTTTCGAAGCAGCATTTCTCTTACTTTGCCCATCTGTGAATGTCTATTATGGATAGAAATATTTGTGTTGGTTTGTGTGTGTATGGTGAAATCAATGTTTACCAACATTTACTGATAAAAACCCTAATGTCTTTCCAAGTACATTTATTGGTCAGATGTTTTAGTAACCTCCCATTTTTTGTGCAATTTTGATTCTAACATTTACTTTTTAAGGTTATTTTTCCTTTTCTATTGTCCAACACTAGCCCCATGATCTTGCCACACTCTCCTTCCTTGCCCAACTCTCCTTTCAACCTTACTGTTTTGCCATTCTGTTTGCCCTCTCCCTTAATAATGTTATTTAAAATTACACCCTGAGAAAGTCAGCTCTCTTACCTACTTGGGAGTGTCCAAATTTTAGTAACTTAGTCTTCCAAAATATGATAGCACTCCAGCTGTTACAGCAGGGGATGGGAAGGAAAAGGAGTGGAATTTTCAGACATTAAGTTCTGACATAACTCCCTTCCTACTGAAGTCACGATAACCCCCCATTATTTCAATGGGAACAAAGTTCAGCCAATGCTGACCATTTTTGAAAAATCTCACCACTAACATGTCTGTTTAGGGCAACATGCCTAAATCATAACACTGCAGCATGAAATGAAACCTTATGCAACACATACACTTGGCAAGAGTCAAACAATACCTTAAAAGGTCGTCTGAAGGGTCTTGGATTTTCCAGGTGTCCTCCAAATGGTCTGTGAGTAAAGATGTCATTTGTTTTTGCAGCATAATAAGAATTCTAGAAAAATGGCACAGATACTAGTTTAACAGTGTTAAAAACAATCATTTCAACAAAACAATGACAATTTTTAGATGAAGCTAATTTGTACTTTACTTTTTTGACCTAAGATTATGACTGTGATGGATTAAAAGTCAGTGAAATTACAGCAGTGCATTGCCTAGTGAACTGGAGTCCAAGTTGCAGAGACTATTCCAGAATATGGCCTGTTTGGACTGTAAAGCAGCCAGACCTTTCCACCTGAGGATTAGCCTCGTGTGGGCAGAGCGCCATCAGCTGGCACAGAACCAGCATAGCAGCCTCCTATACCAACCCTCTTTGAGGGGAACATGAGGATGGGGAGGAACAGGAGTGACAAAACCAGATCTTTTGTGAACCCTGGCTGGCAAATGGGAATATTTTTGCAGAGTCATTACCAGTCAGACTTTATGACATCAGAGCAGCCATATGCATTTCTAGCATACTCATTACTGTAATACCCATGCTCTGAACACCACTTAAGAACTGTGTTAGATTTGTTCATAAGGACGACTACTCTTCATCCTTTCTTGATTGTGGCACATATCAATATGAGAGGCTCATCTACCCTAGAGACATGCACTATTTCAGAAGCAAGCGACACAACCAAGTGGTGTTGAAACTGTTTGTACTACAACTGTTGAGTGTGTATGCATTAAGCAGCCTTGCTTATGTAAAAATGTGCAATGCCTCCACACACAGCACTCCATCCCACCGCTGCTTCACCTGTGCATAGTTTCCAGCACAGCTGCCAGGAGCTGGTGCATTTTTTTTTTTTAACATATGACATGTATTATGTTATTTTCATACAAAAATCTATCTTCCAGATGCATGTAAAATACAAATATAAAAGTGTTATAGAAATTGATTCATGTAGGCAGAGCTTAAATGATGCTAAGTTCTTTTAACAACTAAAAATTCAACATAATTTTTAATGCTTCTTTTAATGATAAATTATTAATACTTTTTAAAGTTTTGAATTTGTTGGGACTATTTTCTTCCAACATAAACAATAATTTTCTGATCTTTGAAACAGTTGTAGTTTTCTAGAGAAAATTCATGACAGACAAAAGTATCTATATCAGTGGTTCTCAACTGGAGGTATGAGTACACATGGGGGAATGCAGGTCTTCCAAGGAACACATCAACATATCTATACATTTGGCTAGTTTTACAACTGCTTAGATAAAAAACACAAGCAAAGTCAGTACAAACTAAAATTTCACAAAGACAATGACTTCTTTATACTGCATGCAGAAATATAAATGCGATATTTATACGCCAACTGATTTATTTTATAATTCTATGGTAAAAATGAAAAAGCAAGCAATTTTTCAGTAATAATGTGCTGTGATATAAGAATGGCCATACTGGGTCAGACCAAAGGTCCATCCAGCCCAGTATCCTGTCTTCCGACAGCAGCTAATGCCAGGTGCCCCAGCGGAAATGAATAGAACAGGTAATCATCAAGTGATTCATCCCTTGTTGCCCACTCCCAGCTTCTAGCAAAAAGAGTCTAGGAAAACCATCCCTGTCCATCCTGCCTAATAACCACTGATGGATCTATCCTCCATGAACTTATCTAGCTCTTTTTTGAACCCTGTTATAATCTTGGCCTTCACAACATCCTCTCGCAAGGAATTCCACAGGTTGACTGTGCACTGTGTGAAAAAATATCTCCTTTTGTTTTAAATCTGCTGCCTATTAATTTCCTTTAGTGACCCCTCATTCTTGTGTAACAAGGAGTAAAAAGCACTTCCTTATTTACTTTCTCTACACCAGTCATGATTTTATAGACCTCTATCATATCCTACCCCCACAACCCACCCGGTGGTCTCTCTTCCAAGATGAAAAGTCCCAGGCTTAATCATCTCTCCTCTTAATGGCAGCCGTTCCATACCCCTAAATCATCTTTGTTGCCTTTTTCTGAACCTTTTATAATTCCAATATATATTTTTTGAGAGAGGGCAACCACATCTGCACACAGTATTCAAGATGTGGGCGTACTATGGATTTATATAGAGGCAATATGATATTTTCTGTCTTTTTACCTATCCCTTTCCTAATGATTCACAACATTCTGTTTGCTTTTTTGACTGCCACTGCACATTGAGTGGATGTTTTCAGAGAACTATCCATGACAACTCCAAGATGTCTATCTTGAAGTAAAGCCGGGATTATGTTTTCCAATGAGCATTACTTTGTATTTCTCAACACTGTATTTCATCTGCCATTTTATTGCCCAATCACCCAGTTTTGTGAGATGCCTTTGCAACTTTTTTCAGTCTGCTTAGGACTGAACTATCTTCAGTAGTTTTGTATCATTTGCAAATTTTGCCACCTCACTGTTTATCCTTTTTTCCAGATCATTTATAAATATGTTGATAGGACTAGCCCCAGTACAGAACCCTGGGGGACACCATTATTTACCTCTCCATTCTGAAAACTGACCATTTATTTCTACCCTTTGTTTCCTATCTTTTAACCAGCTACCAATCCATGAGAGGACCTTCCCTCTTATTCATGACAGCTTACTTTGCTAAAAAGCCTTTGGTTATGGACCTTGTCAAAGGCTTTCTGAAAATCTGAATATTTTTACACTTAATTTGCCAGTTTATGTTCCTTTCTATTTTCCTCACTAGGATTTAACTTCCACTTTTTAAAGGATGCCTTTTTCATCTCTTAGTGCTTCTTTTACTTTGTTGTTTAGCCACAATGGCTTTTTTTTTTTTTGGTTCTATTACAATGTTTTTAATTTGAAGTATACATTTAAGTTGAACCTCTATTATGGTATCTTTAAAAAGTTTCCATGAAGCTTGCAGAGATTTCATTTTTGACACTGTACCTTTTAATTTCTGTTTAACTTCCTCATTTTTGTGTAGTCCCCCTTTCTGAAATTAAATGCTAGAGCAGGGGTCGGCAGCCTGTGGCATGAGTGCCAAAGATGACATGCAAGCTGATTTCTAATGGCACACTGCTGCCTGCCCTGACGGATTTACTGTGGCATCCCCACCCTCCACTCTCTCCTGCAGGTGTAGAAGTTTGGTCCTGCCAGCGGCTCCTGCTGCAGGGCAGGCTCCGCCAGTAGCAAAGCTTCCCCCCTCCCCCACTTCTTCCCCCAGCCTGCTGCGATCCTCTTCCTTGCTGCCACCGAACAGCTGATTGCCCTATAACTTGACACTTTTGTATGCTTATGTCTGATTTGTAAGCAAGTAGTTTTTAAGTGAGGGTGTAACTTTGGGTACACAAGACAAATCAGACTCTTCAAAGTGGTACAGTAGTCTGGAAAAGTTGAAAGCCACTGTTCTATACAATATTCCAGAATGTGTTACAGTGTAATAATGATATATTTGTAGTTAACAACACTGTATCTGGGATTTCATCCATGTGACTAGGATGTCAAATTATTATTAACTGATTATGCAACCAGTTGTTTCTTACTTCTGCTTAATTAAAATGAATGGAAATAGAACACGATTCGTGAAAAATCTAGCTGAAGATCATTTTTTAAATAATTAGTATTTAATTTTAAAAAAGTCTTACTTGTGTTAAGAGATTTTACATTATTAAGAACAGAAAAAAATCTACATTTATTCTCTCTCTTCTTTAGGCTAGATTTTTACTCTTCAACTTGAATAATAATTAAATTAAAAATTATTATAATTAAATTAAATTAAAAATAACAGTTTCTATGGGTCTGGGTCTCATGCACTACTTACTTTTTAGGTTGCAAATATTGCAGAAAAATGTTTTAAATTCAGTGACAAGTTTATTTGAATTTAAAGATAATCATGAAAGTGTTTTATTAATTTTGTTTTAAACAGAAATAAAGGAGTGGCTAAGAGAATCAGTTGAAAATTTAGTCTTTCAAAAAGCCTTTACAAGATCTCTCACAAAAGCTACAGAAACTAGATAGTTATGGAATGAATGGCAAATGGTTATAGTCTGTGTGTGTGTGTGTATATAACTATATAGTTTTATATATAACTATATAGTTTTATATAACTAGAGAAAGAGAGAGTGTGTTTATAGTTATAGTTTATATATAGTTATGGAATGAATGGCAAAGCAAAAACTGGCTAAGAGGCAGGAAACAGTAAGAATAAGTGGTCAGTTTTCATCATGGCAAAAGGTAAAGTGTGGAGTGCCTGAAGGTACTGTATTAAAATTGGTGTTATTTAATATATTTATTAATAATCTAGAAATAAAGGTGAGACGTGAAGTGACATTTGCAGATGGGAAAGTTATTTAGGTTGGTCAATTCTAGACAAGAATTCAGAGAGTTAACCCAAGACAGGTGAACGGGCAGATGAAGTTCAGTCATGATAAATTCAAATAAATGCATAGTGAAGGGGCCAATTTAAGCTACTCTTACACCTGGATAGGTTTCTAAATTAACTGTGGCAACTCAAAAAAGAGACCTGGGCATCACTGTGAAGACGTCTGAGTAAACAAGGACGCATAAGGAATGGAATAGGGATTATAATGATACAGCCACATCTGCAATATTGTGTTCACTGGTTACCCCATCTCAAAGGATATTATTACAGAATGAGAAGGGGTACAGAAGAGAACAAAAATGATTGAGGGCATGGCAAAAACTTTTATGAAGAGAGACTGAAGACAATGGGGCTGTTTACCTTAGAAAGGAGATTAAAAAAAGGCAACATGATAACATATAAAATAATAAGTGGCATAGAGTAGATACATCAGGAACTTCTGTTCTTCCTGTCTCATAAAACAAGAATAAAAGGGGCATTTAATTAAATCAAAAGGTGTCCGCTTTTATTTATTTATTTATTTATTTAATCACAATACATAATTAGAGTGTGGAACTCACTGAAGCCAAGACTTACCAAGATTCAAAGAGAGTCTGAACATTTACATGGATAACTAGAATATTAGAATTACAATAATTAACACTAACAATAAGATCATTGGAAGAGATAAAACATTATGTTTCATGGCTTAAACTAACCTGTAACTATTAAGTATTAGCATGAAACCTTCATAGAGGAAAGGTTACCTTGCATCTGCCTACTATAAGGTTTCTTGCACCTTCCTTTGAAGCTACAATGTGGGGCTCTCAGGAAACATGATACTGGACTAAGTGGTCCACATACCTGATCTAGTATGGCAACTATGTTATATTTTGGACCCAAACTAACAGACATTGTCCATTTAACAGCAATAGTCAAACTATGACAACAAAAATTGAGCTTATATCAACTTTCTAGTAGTATTTCAGTGTATCCAGGACAATCTTTTTTTATATAAAAAACACAACATAATCTCAGGTTTCATGTCAAACAGGATCTAAATATCCCATATGACCTGCCACTCAGATTTAAATCTTTCAAATATCAATTGCTTCTTTAATTAATGCCTGTATATGATGCACCTGAACCAACCATTTAATCAAAGAGCCAGACAAGCATGATTTAACTATCATGTATTTTAAATACTGAATACACAAAAAATTAAGCAGAAATATCCACACAATACCATAAAAACTGGATGTTCAATCAAATTTAAAATATCATTTTAAATAACTTCAAGGACTTACTTCTATCTTATTTAAATATTCTTTAAAAAATGCTATTCGTAGATCCTTGCCTACTGGTCATGCTTGCCCTTAGAAACTTGCCCCTCAGGTACAATATTCTTGCTGTTTAGTTAAATGTCAACAAAAACAATTACACTGAAAAAGGAGAGTGGTTAAGGTTGCATTTTGTCATTTAAAAGGCATATCTCTTACGATTGCATGCTGAATACCCCATACAGAAAGACTAGTCAGACGTTCATTCCACTTGTTCCTGTAAATCTTATGATTTTGCTGATATTATGCCAAACTACTACAGTTCTTCTGCAGAATCCAGGATGAATTCCTTAATCAGCACCAAAATTGAGCCAAATAAAAAGATTAATGTGAACGTAATTTAACCGTTGCAGCTTGGGATTTATTTATTTAACAGTTTAGTTTCTTATTATATGGAACACTTTGCACAATTTGAGGATTAATTTGTTTTACTGGCATCATTAACATATGCCCAGTTCTAGATAATTTATGAAGATATTTGGTTAGAGTGGCCCCAATATCAAACTATCTTCTTCAAATCTGACACACTGCTATTTAATAGTATCTTTCTTTTTTTAAATGGTCCTGCCTCCAGTTTTGAAACCATGTGACAATATTGATATCCAAGGCCACATGAATTTGTTTTGGTAGCAGGATTCTGAGGGATACTAATACTTTACTAAGATCCAAATATTCATCTTCCAAATTCCCTTTCCCTACTTTTTGAGTGATTTGATAAAATAGCAATGAAGAATATCTGTCAAAAAATATTTTTAGGGGATAGATTTATACGCTGCTTACTGCCCATGATTTATTCTTCTCTTGATATTTAGTTATTTCTCTTAACAGTTCTTCTATATTTTACTAGAAATAGAATTGATAATAAATTAATTAATTGCTAGACCAATACTACCTTTGCTTTTTCTAATGATCTGGCACATACCCAGTTTTCATGACATTTCAGAAATACATCATTCATGAGTTTTAAAAATTCCCTTAAGAGCACAGAATGTATACTAAGCAGACTAGATGATTTGTGTATTCATATTTAATGTACTTTATTTCCTTATTTGCTTTTTGTCAAGAATTGGTATAACATGTGTGTGTGTATTATATATATTATTTGTGTAAACTTTTCAGGTTTTCTTGAAGGCAGATCTTTTTAAAAAGGAGTTTAACATCTTTATTTTCATTCAGTTCTTTAAATAGTTGCTTTCACTCTTCTCTACTGCAGTACTTTCCAACTCAAGAGGTGCCAGACGACTCTAGAGGATCAAGGCCAAAGAGCAGTGGATGCTGAGAAAGCTACATGGTTCTGGATCTACCTTAAAGCACACTGCAAAATTACTCTTAAGCTAAAGCTACAGGTGGCTCCTTGAAAACAATCTTACCTCTCTGCTCCTGTAACAGCCTGTAATTCTGTGATAGAAGCTCGCTTGTACAGAGATCAGGCTTAAGCTACAGCCTATAAGGCAAAGATCTTCTCCCATGACACTCAGCTCAGCTACAAGAGTATCTGCCACCTAGGGCTTGTCTTCACTAGCGTGGGGAGAAATCGATCTTATGGCAATCGATTTATCGTGTCTCGTCAAGACGCGATAAATCGATTGCCAACGGCGCCCCCGTAGACTCCGTAACTCTAGCTCACCAAAAGGCGCAAGCTGGAGTCGACGGGGGAGCGCGCTGCCACCCGCCGCCACCGCGAGGACGGGAGGTAAGTTGGCTGTAGATACGCCGATTTCAGCTACGTTATTAACATAGCTGAAATTGCGTATCTACAGTCGATCCCCTGCCCTAGTGAGGACCAGCCTCTAGACACAACACACCCCATGAATGGCTATCTTAGCAGTATACAGTGAGTGGGGAAATACTGAGAGGGACCAAAATGAAAAGAAACAATTTTTAAAAGGCAAAAAACAGTATCAAAGAAGAAAGAAGATGGATGGAGAAAGGAAACACAAGTGTGCCAGGGCAATACAAGGACAAAAAGGGATGCTCATCTGCTAATCTGTCACAACTGCGAGCTCTAATAAAGACAAGTAAAAAATGTTCTAGTGTTGTTCCCTAAAAGCCCTTTTAATCTCTTTAAAAGATTTGGCTAGCACTAACTCATTCTAATTTTTGCTGACATATTCTAGATTGTGAACTCTGAGGCAAGAATCTTGTCTTCAAACTGGTTAGCATATGGCTGGCTCGCTCTCCTTCAGGATGCCCTGCATTATTCAGTAGCTGTTCTTTCATAGCTGCCGTTGCTCCTTACTCAGCTGGAACTTGTAAGTCAAAGAAAAGGCATTTTCTGCTGTCCAAGAACTCCCTTGCTTGCAACTTCCTGTTAAATGTCAGGCTAAAGTTTTCATTGCACCCACGGTAGACACACTGCATTAACTCAGTTCCCACTTTGAACCAACACTCTTAATTTGCATTGAGTCTGTTAACCACTAAGCTGGGCTCTCAGTTTCAAATGCATAAATTTCAATTTTAGTTTAAAATGAAGTGTTCTTCATGTCCTGTCCTAAACTGTTCTGTAGCATTGTCAGAGCTGCTAGAGTGTTGCCATATTACATCCCCAAAGCAGCTGCATTGCAGTGATCACTGAAACTAATTCTGGATAATAAAAACAAACTTCTGGTAGACTAAGGAAAAGTCTGATGAACCCATAGAAGTTTGGCATTACAATATTGACTAGGTATGTCAAGACATTAAATAAGAAAGACCACAAATTAGATGTCTCCTATCTAGTTTCTTTTATTTATTTTGCATGCACCAAAACGGTCCCTCATAAACTCAGGAAGTTGAAGCTTTAGCTCTAGTTTACACTGTACTTATTTCATCAAAAGCACCTCTGCGTGCCTTTGATTATCCAACTCTGTTAATTTCAAGTCATTTATTGATCTGAGGGTATTTCAATACCCAAACAGTTATAGTAGCACAGCTGCGCCACTGTGGTGCTTCACTGCAGACACTACTTAAGCTAGTGGGAGAAGTTCTCCCATTGGCATAGTTAATCCACCTCCCTCAGGGGAGGTAGCTAGGTCGAAAGAAGAATTCTTCCATATACCTAATGCAATCTACAGCAGGGGTAACTCAAGGGTGTGGATTTTTCACATTCCTGATAGACATAGCTATTACCAATGTAAGTTCCCAGTGTAGATCAATCCTTAACAAACACCTGAAAACAGACTAAATTTATTTGAAGAGAAATTTTCCAGAGGGAACATGCATTTATTTCTAATTATTACAGGTCAGCACTGGTCCCATGGTAATCATTTGCCCAGTTTAATATGCAAATTTTATATTAAAAAAAAGACTCATTATGGAGGTGCCAGTAAAGGCCCCATCTAAATTTGGTGAATTAAAAATCTAGAGTAACATGAGCTTTTTAACCACATGAATTTTAAGTATGTCCAATAATTTCTATTCCCTGTATTTCTTCTCTTATGCATTTCCTAGAATCTATCTGGTAACTAAAAGATAATCTCTCTGAAGTGGAGGGTTCCTAATTTAAGCAAGATGTTCACTTTGTCCTTTGGTCAGCCACTGGGGTGTGTGGGCTGGCTATCTGTCCCTGAGTTTTTCATCCAAAACTATTATATTTTACTTCAGATGAGTCATTCAGTAATAAACCCTTTGATCTGTGGTTTAAGTGGGAGTATTTTATGAAGTAACAGAAAATGTGTCACCAAATTTCTTGAATACAGGCTGCAATCAATCCGAGTTTTAATTTAATAGTTTCCCATGATCATCTGAAATTGCTGTAATTCTGGGTGCTGAATGACTATGAGCTGCTCAGATTATCCTGTGTTAGAAACTGATCTCCCCATTTCCTGACTATCTTGAAAATGTTCTGACTCTTCTGTATATAGTTTCAAGTCTAAATCAAAGAGCATAGGGCACGGTTCACTTGCTGAAGGATTCTCTGCACTTTGGAGTCTTTAAATCATGATTTGAGGACTTCAATAGCTCAGACATAGGTTAGGGGTTTATTACAAGATTGAGTGGGTGAAATTCTGTGGCCTGCACTGTGCAGGAGATCAGACTAGATGATCATAATGGTCCCTCCTGATCTTAAAGTCTATGAGTGTTCCGCTTCCCAATAACCATCACCATGTCAAGGAAATAAAAAGCCAGTATAAGTTGTTTAGGAATGGTACATAGGCATCAAGAAGCAAAAGAATCAAGCTTTTCAATCAGAATAATGTCATGATTCATGCAAGCCAATACCTTTTTGTATACTATGTAACAGTTGTAACATTTGAAAAAGTTCAGATGCAGCAGAGTTTACTCATGACCAGTAAGCTTTACTAGAGTTTAGATGTAATTTAACAAGTAAATCTTATGATGTAACACACAATCTTTTGTAACTTAACATGACAAAGGCTCAAGAGACTTAAAATTCACTTCAGCCCAGCCAATAAAGCAAAATTTTAAATACGAGTATTAATGAAATAAGACAAAGATAAGGAAAGGAATCTATTTCACTTCAACTTACCATGGGAGGTTCCCTAATAAATTTCCTGAAAGGTGGTTTTAAGAATCTTATAGGTTTTCGGAATCCATCAATTTGAGAGATCTGTAATTTTGAAAAGCTACCGTTGTGTTCATTCCTGATTGGATACAGAAAATAAAAAAGGAATGAAAACTAAGCCAGCAATATTTCAAAACTAAGCTATGTTAAGTTTAAATTATGTACAAGTATTAAAAAATATGTTAAACTGGCACATTAATTGACAAATTACTAGTGATGCATTTTCACTGTCAAAACCAAAGTTGAATGAAATTATCATTACATACTGGTACATGGATAAACAGAGAAGCTAGTGATCCTCTGTGCCTTCTTTAAATCATCATCATGCAACTGAAAATCTTTGTATGAATGATTTAGTGATGCATGTGCTTGGCTATCCCTGCCCTCTGCTGGCTGGAATATGTTAGACCTTTTAATTATTTTACAGCTTGAACTTGCCTCTGCCTAGTGCAGGGGTAGGCAACCTATGGCATGGGTGCCAAAGGCAGCACGGGAGCTGATTTTCAGTGGCACTCACCCTGCCCAGGTCCTGGCCACCAGTCTGGAGGGCTCTGCATTTTAATTTAATTTTAAATGAAGCTTCTTAACCATTTTAAAAACCTTATTTACTTTACATACAACAATAGTTTAGTTCTATATTATAGACTTATAGAAAGAGACCTTCTAAAAACATTAAAATGTATTACTGGCATGCAAAACCCTAAAATTAGAGTCAATAAATAAAGACTCAGCACACCACTTCTAAAAGGCTGCCTAGTGTGGCTGTCCAACATAGCTCTTTGTCTTAGTGTTCTTATAAAAGAGAGAATTCTCTTAGTTCAAATGAAAGAAGTTTGCACTTTTGGCGCTAAAGATCACAAGTTCTGTTCCTCAGACCACATTCAGTACACAGTGCGACATCCAGCATCTATTATATATCACCAACAGGATATTCAAAAGCATGTAATGGCATGTCCACACAGTAGAGTACAGCACTGCAGCAGCACTGACGCAGCTGCGCTGCTGAAGCAAATCTGGTGAAGATGCTCTATGCCGACAGGAGAAAGTTCTCCCATTGACATAATAAAACCACCTTCATGAGCTACAGAAGCCAACATAGTGCTGTCCACACTAGAGCTTATGTTGGTGTAACTTATGTCTCTTGGGGAGGCGGGGGGTTATTCACACCCCTGAGCGACGTAAGTTCTGCTGACATAAGCTGTAGTGTAGACATAGCATAAGTGGTTTAGGAATGCAAGTCCCATTGAAAGTCATGTACTCAAATACTAAATACCAGGGTTTCCTCAATCTTTTTCTTTCTGAGCCCCGCCCCCAACAGGCTATAAAAACTACATGGTCTGCCTGCTGCACAACAACTCTTTTTCTACATATTCAGTAGATTAAAAGCCACAGCTGGCATTAGGGGGTAGCAAGCAGGGCAACTGTCTGGGACCCTATCCCACGTGGGCCCACAAAACTAAATTGCTCAAACTTCGACTTCAGCCCAGAGAGGTGGGGTTCGGGCTTCAGACCCAGGCCCCAGTGATTCTAACACCTGCCCTGCTCTTTGGTTTATTTTGGCAGATCCTCTGAGACCTGCTTGTGGCCCCCTCAGAGGGTCCCATGCCCTGGTTGAGAACCACTGCTGAATACAACATACTCTTAGCACTCTGGATTAAGACAAGACCAAATTTTGAAAGTGGAATTTTAAAAATCTGGTTTTGACAAATGTTATGCATGTCAGATTAGACAATCAAATGATCCCTTCTAGGCTAAAAAAACCTATTTTACCTATGAAAGTGCAGGATATGAAGAAACATTGAATGAATGATGTAGAATCCTTGGTGTTACATGCCACCAGAAGCAGCAAAGGTGCAAAGGGCAAGAAAAAAAAATTACATTTCTTCTCCATGACCCGCACTAAATTATATTTTTTTCCTACAACTTTTGCAGATTTCACAATTGCACACTAATGTCTTATATACAATTTAAATATAAAGCTGGAGAATAACTGTCTGAAACATAAGACTGGGGTTTATGTTTCAAACGTATAAAACCAGGAATGCTGCTTTAAAAATATGTTTTTATAGTCTCTCCTGATAGAAAGAAAATAGCTCGTTAGTGCAAGCACCACTAAAGAGTCTTCTAAATAAAATCATAGAAAATTTTTAAAGTTCTAAATTAAAACAAACATACAGTACACAAAAGAATGCTTACTGATGATATACCCTTCAGTCTCCTTCCTGAACAGGCCATACCTCTCTCTCTCACATTTAGTATACCACAAATACAGTAGTGTCAACATCTACCTAAGAAAAGATTCAGCATAAAAAGAAGCAGCCACTACAAGTCAAAATTTAGCTTTGGGATGATACAACTGACCATTTACATTTGGCTAGTCAAGTTGCTTAGCATCTATTTTTAAATAATAATTTATAGTATGGCCTAAAAGCATTTAAAGGTAAATCTCTATTGTCTGAAAATATATAGTTATAAAATGAAAATTCCAAACACACCCATTGAGATATACTGGATGAGACCTGAATAGCAGAGTCGAGCTAGTCAGTTACATAATATATTCTGTATGATCTTCCATGAAAATTCTCTTCAACTTAAAAAGAGAAACATGACGAGGATGTTACAAACTGACAAAGGAAAGGAAATTAGTTCCTTCTGCTCTTAAGTCTGCACCTAGTCCAAGCCACAAATCAGTTTTCTAATCAGCAGATACTATGTAATAGACCTTGTTTTTAAAATAAATATGCATTGGCATGTTATGAGGTATCATCAAATCAAGGCCTATTTCATTACAATTTGGCAACTTCCTCCACAATTCTTCTTTTCCGTACAAAGAAGTCATCTCTATATTCAGATTAATCTTTTAAGGTTAACAAGTGGAGTAGTAAAATTGAGTTAAGCAGACGTGTGCTGAATGTCCCCACTAATCAAGCAGTGGGAGGCACTCAGTGCAGTAATAAACTGTAACTAAATCTTTTGGAAAAAAGATCTCAAATATTCTTGTAACTTCCTGCTTAGCTGAAGGTATCCTAGATGGGGACATCAGAAATAGCAGAGGTTGCACAGAACAATTCATTCCAGAATACTGTCAGTAAATCAGAGAATTTCAAGAGAATTTTATAACAAAGAGGAATTTTTAAATGGTTAAAAAAAAAAACCATCTCTCTGAACTGAATTCCTTCCTTCTTCCCACAGCCTGGCCAGTGGGAACATTTGACACAAAGCTTAATTTTGATTTTCACATTGCAGTTCACCTTTATTAAAAGTTAACTGTTCTCTCTTTCAAGACTGTTCTTTGTTACTACAGAATAAAATCTAGGTGTATTTATAGTGGATTTCAATAGAATTTGATTTTGAGACTCAAAATTCAAGGACCAACCTTAAAAACAGACGCAAAAAATTTCTGATGACCCTACAGACTTAGGCATACAGATGTATTCACTAACTGTAGATTACCTTTGAATTACACTGTCTATGTGAAACACTCTCTCATCTTCATTCTGCAGCCTCTCTTTTCTCCTCCTCTCTATATCATGACGTAGATCATTTGGATCTTCTAGAACTCTCACAACAGTCTAAGTAATAGGAACGGAAATTTTATTAAAATTGTATTGGATATATAAAATTAATTTAAAGGCAGGTTACTTGAGCACACAATAGATGCTGTGGCTTGTCTTGTGCTTGCAAAACCATTTTAAAGAAGTGTAATCATCTGAGGGCAGGTAGGAGGCAGGCATGCACGTTGACCCATGAATACAAAGTTCAAACTTTGAGAGAACTCAGCTGTGCAACTATCTGCTGATCCTCTCTGCTTCATTTTACTAATTACAAGGGAAGAATGGTCAGTGTATAGCTGAAAAGGCAAAATATTCACAGAACTGTTACTGGTACTTAGGCTGCCATTGACCCTCATGAGTTTAGCTCTGTAAATTTGCACTGTAGTAGATTAGCAAGCAGGAAGAGGGTGGAATACTTAATTAAAAGACCTCATGACTACCCTCTTGAAATGAGCATCCTACTTGGTTATGGAGTTGAGAAAAAAATAACTGAATAAACTAAGCTATGAGTGGAATTCCAAGTGGGATCCTTAAAAAGAAAGATATATTCATGACACAGATTGAGAAGGTGGCTCCTTTGTCAGAAAGGGCTCCATGTCCCTCTTGGTGCTGGACCTCTTTCATGCCTGGTGTAATGAAGTGGGAAATATTTGTGCTTAATGAATATGGCACATGACTCTCTGCATTCACAATGGCCAAGATAATGAGCATCCTACCAAATACTCAAACACAATAGCCAGGTTTATAGCCATGAAGGGAAGGCTCCTCAGCCTCAACTCTGGTGAGATGATTTATCAAGGCTGAGAAAAGAGAGATATCAACAGGAACACAACCATTACAAGATCCCGGAGCCTAGAAAAAGGAGGAGGTACAGATGAGCTAAGAGGGTCTGCTGCAGGAATCAATGAGATCTGACAGGCTAGCAAGGAGACAAGGAGTGAGAAATGCAGAAACTGAAATAGTGGCAGTTGGCTTCTTATAACCCAGAGATGGAGACAAATAGTCTGGCTGAAATGTGAAAGATTGCAATTAAGGGTTAGGTAAAGAGATAGGCATGTAGATTTTTATTACATTTATCCTTTGCTCTGTATGCTTTGTACTATTAGTGAATGAATAAAAAATGGGGGGCTGTGTTTTGGAAAAAGCTGTTTTGGAGTTTTTTTTAACTACCTCCGTGGTCACAGGACCCCCAAGTGACAGTGGTGACAGGTGCCAAACCAAATTGGGCCTGCCACATTAACACAGGTGGGAAACAGGGGAGCTGACAGCCACAGACCCAGTTCCAGAGTAGTTGAAGTACATGGTTCCACACAGAGTGAGGTGCAAAAAGCCAGGTCTGCCACCTAGGGGTACTTGAGACAGACTAAAGGGGCTCAAAGTTCACCTGGTAACTGTGACACCCAGATACATTACTTTAACCATCTGGACAATCTCTTCTCCTTTGGTCTTGTTACCAAAGTCCTAAAATAAGATTACTTTCAAAGTGGCTTAGTTTTCAAAGGTCTGTTTTCACATCTAATTTATCCAGCTAGCCTTCCTCAGATATGAAGCTCTGAACAGAAAATAATAGATATATGTTTTATTTTAGATGATGCTCAGATACTACACTTTACCCAGAAGTATTAACTAAGGATGCTGCACTGCTTCCTTTTTGGAAAATGCTTAACAAGGAGGGTCCATCATTAAAGTCTGGATTTTATTCAGCTACCAGGAAGACAACTTTCCTGGAAAGAAAAGGTAGAGAACAGTTTCTCTAACATTCAAACGGAGTAGCCATAAGCCTACTAAGAACCTAGTTCAACATACAGAAGTTAATGGGCTAGTGAACTAAGGGATTAGACCTTTGAGGGAGTGTTTCTCCATATAATACTGAGCTTCGCAACAAGGGCTTACCTCTCAAATGTTTTTTTCTTTTGAAAACAGCTGCATCCAAATTGTCTTTCTATCTCAGCATGTCGTTTCTTAACGGAGAACAGAGGTGTATGGGACTCTGAACAGGCTGCTATAACCAATTATTTGTCTTTCCTCTTTGGAGAAAGATTGAAGTACTTCTGATCGGATGATCCAAAGCCTCAGACAGAGTGCCACATGGAAAGGCCTATTCCCACTTTTCTTATTTTCATCTTGTTCTGATAACAGACAATACCAGCCAAGTATCCTCAGGTAGGTGCCCTTTTCTCAAACACTTTAAGCACACAGGGTGAAATGCAGTACAGTGCTTTTAACCTGGGTGCTTTTCTGGATCCACATTAACTAGATCCTAACATTTTTTTAAACAACATGTAAATACAACTATAACCATTAAATTAAAGTACATTGACAATACAGCTGTTTTGGGGTAAATAGTGCTGAGGCTGCTGGCCCCTACAAAGAGAGAAGTACTCAGGACAACTATTTTAGTTTAGTGGGAGGGGAAGAAGGTTAGAGCCTTTTACAACACTGGATCCATGGGTCAACTGGCATCAGCTCAATATTATTTAAACTGCTTTCAAATGGTTCTGGGTTCACAAAACACAGCATGAGTACTCAAAAACTTCAGTTAGTGCAGAACACATTTGCCTGCTTATTGAGTGGGCAGGGAAATACACATCACCTGGACTGTCAAGATTCAGTTTCTAAATCTACGTGCAAAAAAATATTTAAAAAATTAGCAGCAGCTTAACATTGTTTGGTGGTTCAGTATTTGTATACTAATGGGAATGTTATGGACGAGTTACAAGATTATGGGAAAAGAATAACAGAATAGTTAACAGAAAAGTGGGGTGGGTCGACTTAAGATATGCAACTTCAGCTACATAAATAGTTTATCCGTCAACTCTGCTTCCGCCTCTCGCTGAGGTGGAGTACAGGGGTTGACGGGGAGCGCGTTCAAGGACTGATTTATCGCGTCTACACTAGACACGATAAATCAATCCCAATCGATCACTGCCTGTCAATCGGGTGGGTAGTGTAGACATACCCTTATTCTCCCTCCATAAAAAACAAAATTAACATACCTGTCCAGATTCACGTGGCATAGCTAGTTTATTCTGAAGTTCTGCCAAAGATATATCAATTCTCCTGAAGTAATAAGCCAAAATGATATATGAATGAGTATACCACATTTAAAAATGGAAGAAAATGATCACTTTAAACTAAAAACTATTGTTATTCCAGCCATTCTTAAAACAATTAATCTACACAGTTGCATGATATGCAATTTATTATCCACTAAAAGATGTTAAAAAAATATTCCATTTATTTCATATTTCACATTAAGCTGCACATATATACTGGAAACAATTAAATAGTTTAATCAATATAAATAATAGCACAAAGTTTATGCTTTACCTGTGAATTTCTGGATCTGAATGTATTTTAACTTCATTTAAATTTACATTTGGTTTTTCCTGAATTTTTGAGAAGCGTTCATTTAAAGTTAGGTCAGAAGATGTAAAATAATTTGCTGTGAAGATATATTAAATGCAAAATTACTACTTTATCATTTGTATTGCAATTGCACAACCGTACTATTAAAATATTAACTATACGAAATAACACTGAACCCTGACTTTAAATCAAAATAAATTCCACTTGAAAACCAACCCTAACTCACACTGCTGATAGATTACTACTTTAAACTGCACATATATTATAGTAGCCATCTCAGTATTTTAATATTTAGTATTTTAGCAACAATGTATTTAATCATTTCATTTTTCAATTAAATTAACCTCAACACAAAGAGATTAAGCGTTTACCATCTCTGTTAATGTAATATTTCAAATACTGGTACTTATGGGTTGTCACAATCAGCATGACACAGAAGCAGCACTACAACAAAATTAATAAGCTTAACTGAAAAATGAAAGGAGAAGAAAATATAAATTGCTTATAGTTCATTTTGAATAAAACAAAGTATATCTTATCTCACTCCTTTCCTCCCAAGAAAAGATATATGAGAGGCACCAGTATCTCTCCACTGCAACACATAAGCCACTGGGATGCATATGGGTGTCCAACTCCCGTCAACAGCACTCTACATTGGTGCAGTACTTTGTGCATATGAATTACTGCATAGAATTGAAGCCCAAGCTTTGTTTTGGATGTAAATGAAATGGAAATCAAGTCCATTTTTACTTAATATAAAAACCATGTAACCACATGAGGCCACTGATTAAGAGACTACTTTTGTCCTAACAGTCAATTTTTAGCCCCACCTTTAACAGTCAAGAGCCCCAATATCCTACCACCTTCTCCACGCCATCAAGCCCTCTGTGCATCCCTTACTCACATTCCCTCAGGACAGAACCCCATCTCTTCCTTGAGAAGCAGCTTAATTTGATCGCTCTTCTAGCAAAACCCTTCCTGAACCCTTAGCGGCACACTAGACTTCCTCTACTCCAGAGTCTAGACTGACAAGGAATGCTGATGAGAAGATTTTGGTAAACATGCCCAAGGCCACAACAACCCCACATACTGCTCAGAAATCTGCATGAGGCTTTACTTGTTTTGTTCTATTTGTATTCAAAGAGAGTATTCCAGTAAATACCAAAATTAATTTTAATTAACCACATCCCTAGTTTATATGTTCAAACAAAGTATTATAATCACCTTTCACTTGATGGATAATTGTTATGATTTCCTGAGTAAATTCTTTTGATGGGTTGGTCTCGACATTTTGTGTTACAGATTCCATGTGTTCAAATACTGGATGAAAGTTTTCATTCTTCCTGCCAACAGCAACCAGATCATGTGACATCTGCCGCTCCAACGTATGGCTAGAAGCAGTCCTAGAATAAATTTGCAAAAATGTATTAATATAATTTTCAGAGATACTGAAAGATTAACAAAAAATTAAAATAAAGAATATCACATTATTTAGGAAAACACAAGATACAGAACACAATGTTCCCCATTATTTTTTTTTTTTATATAAAATATAAAAATGTTTCAGGTATTTTTATTGTGCTTTTGGAAGCCACCTCTCTATTTTCTTCCATCAAGAAGCAACATTTAAATAATGAGCTACATCAGACAGCTGTTCCTGGAAGATCTTGAAAACTCTGTTTGCCTGTTTGCCACTGAAGAATAGAAAGTTTTCTAATGAAAATTAACAGGCATAAACAACCAACTTCTGAAGAATTTAAGTTTTCATTTAAAAAAAAATGGAAGCAAAAATAGTCTTCCAAATGTGCAATGAATGACAATATAGTGTTGTCTTGCTCAGTCTGCAAATAAATTTCCATCTCCACTCTGGGTAGCTTTCCCAAACAGAAGCAGAGTGACTTAGCAAGACATGGTCAGGTTCCTCAGTCTGTTTCTCAGACTCTTGTCGGAAGCAGTGAAACAGAGAAGAATCATGTCACGTATATTGCCGCTCAAGAAAGCGGGAACAGCAGCCCAAGCACAGGTGCCACTGTCTCCGAACCTCTCTAGTGATATGGCCCTCTATAGCCTTTTCTATTGGCTTCTCTTCAGTTAGTACAATGTTCTTTCTAGCCTCCGTAACTCCATATTTTATTACTGATTTCAGGCAGATAAATATACAAAAGAAACCTTGATGGGGAGGAAAAAATACTGTGGGAGTAGTTACCTTGATATATAAGGACTTTCTAATTAACTATATTATTTTGGTATTTCTCAGACTGATGTAGTTTATCAATGTAATGAAATACCACTCAGACATCTAAAGCATCAGTTTATTGTTCACCTTTCAGAAAATCCATCACAAATGTAAGAACTGCTATACCAGATATACTGCTTATCCGGTGCAATCTCTGCAAGGGAAGCTTCTTCCTAACATTTGTCAGAAGTTAGTTTCTGCTATGAGGTATGACTATTTGCCTCCCTTATAAAAATCTTTCTCCTACCTTATGTAGTTATCCAATTCTTTTTTTAATCCTGCTAACTCTTTCTTCATTAAAGCTGGTCATCCACAAGATTTTGCCACTTAACTCTTTACCCTCTTCTACAGTTCATTAATATACAGGCGAGTCTCATCTTACGCAGGGGTTACATTCCGCGGTTAGCTTGAAAAGCAAAAACCACGTATAGTGAAACTTTCATTGCGATGAATGGCAGGCGAAATCACCCGCACTACGGATGGAGTTTTTAAATTTTTGCTTTTCTTTTGTTTTTGCCGACCGCGTAAAGCTGAATTCGCACATGTTAAATGCTCCTAAGATGCGACTCGCCTGTAATAATAAAAAACATTAGTCCTTGTACAGAATCTTATGACACCCAATTTGTTAATGTTTTGTCATACTGCAAATGGATAGTTTTCTGTCTTTCAGGCAAATTATAATTCACCAGTACTTTACCTCTCAGACCGTAACTACTTAGTTCCCCTAACCCTACCCCAATAAAAAGCTTCTTATAAAGGACTCTGTCAAGGTTTTCCGGCCTAAATTATATAAACCATCTCTCCTTTATTCACTATTATGTTAATATGTTCGAATAATTCTAGTATACTGAAGCATCATTTCTTCTCAAGAAGTCATACTGGCTTGTCCATCCATGTAATTTTCATGTAGGTATTTATATTGCAATTTCTACTAATTTACTGGTACTTAAGTAGGTCTGATAGGGATGATAATAGAAATTACAAATCAAACACCTATTTAACATAAGCACAACATTTCCAGTCCTCTCACATAGTGGTTGATTACAAGAATGCCATATTTTTGTTAGCTGCTAGTGACCTCACTTTCAAGCTCATGCAGAACTGTTGCAGAAATACCATCAGGCCCAGCTGCTGTTCTTTAAATTTAGTTTGTTCCAGCAGCATCTCTTTCAACACATATGAATTATACAGCCCATAAATGTACCATTTTGTTCTACAGTTTTACTTGATTTGAGATGTCAGATGTTTGCGATTATATACATTTTAAGGCTGTAATTTTCAAAGAAGCCTAATGGAGTTAGGTACCCAAGTCCAGTGGACGTCAACGAAAATCCCATCCTAAATGGCCATTCCAGAAGAAAGGACAAAACCAGATTTTGACCTGGTTAAAAAAAATCCTAGGTAGATAAATGCATCTCAATGAGAGGGAAAAAAATAAGCATCCCCCCGCCCCCGCCATATCCTTATAATCAGGTACTATTCTTTTCTTTACCAGAATTAGCAAATTAGCATTTTTGTACTAAGGAACAACCACCTTCCTTCGACCTAGTTACCACCTTAAGAATGTTTGGTTTCTATAGTATTCACAACTAAACATGAAAGGAAGTAGGAACAGGTAAGAAAAAAAAATACCTGTACTTGTTCATCATTTTCTTCATATCCACTTTGATTGTGAGCAGCTCCTTCCTAGGAGTGACATCTGACATTTTCACATCAGAAACTGTATGACTTGTGTCATGATGGCTATTAGAAGAATCTATTTTTTTTCTGAATTCCCCTTCATTCCTTACTCTTTCCTTCTTTGTGTTATTAAAGGGTCTCAGATCAACATCATTTTTGTAAGAGTTGGCACATGCATTGCAGCCCTTCTCTGAACTATATTTAATTGATACTTCATTATGCCCTTCTTCAGTCTGTCTTACCCTTCCACCACTACAATAATCTAACTCTTTGCTATTCAGAGCACCCTTAGAAGAATTATATTTTTGGTCTTCCTGCTTTATATACTTCTGAGCTCTATCATCAGAAGAAAATTTTGTCCCATCTGGGTGTCTATGTTTGTAATTATAGTCATACGCTATCTTCGTAACAGAACTCTTTGTGTACTCCCTTTCAGCAGACCGATGAGCTTGGGGACCAAGGTTTCTTTGCTCCTCCCTTTTTTGGTAGGGTGGAAGAGAACGATCTTGCTTCCATTTGTGATTTCTTGCTATTTCGCCACCGTAACATCGCTCAGTTTCTTTAGCCCTTTTAGATGTGTGCCCATGTTCTCTGTAATCACGATCTTCAGGATACCTGTGTTGACATAAAGCAATTTACACTTGCACTAGAGAAGAAAGTGAGAATTTATGTGCAGAATGTTGGATAGCACGGCCTTATATGCGGAATGCGTGGCAAGTTAACCCAAAAATCCCTCAAGCCAGAGTACAGAAGTGCAGGGGCACTTAAAAGGAAAATATTATCCTTTTATACTCTAGCCATGTACACGATTTACTTAAAAAGATAAATACTTCTCTACCACCAGTTGCCCACAATTAACTACAAATTGATAAATGCCTTTCAAGGTGGAAATCTTCAATTATAACGAAAACAGACTTTCACTTGAGGCTTTACACCACATTACCCAGGTTTAATTATTTTATTCCTATACCTCTTCTGAAAAGAGCTCCTTGCCGTAAATTCTTCAGAAGCTCTTCGGAGTGACTGACCATATTTGTCGTCTTGTAACCTCTGGTGCCTCATTTCATCTTCATGCCATTTTCTTTCAAACTTACATGAAGCCCCTAATGGTCTATGAAAAGGTTTCATTCCTTTCTCATCCCCGGTGACACCGAAGTCCTCAAGCATATATCTTTCCTGCATTTTGTGTGGGTAAAAAGGTCGATCATGTTCTTTGTAGGATATTTCTGAGTATTTGGGTGGAAACTGATATCTCTTGTTACCATCACCCCTTTCTGATGAATGTGTTCTATAGGGTTTATGACTATACGTATCCTCTAAAGGAATTCTTTTTAGATTTGGCGAAGATGATCTATGTTCGTAAATTCTGTGGTATATATTTCCATGTGGTGCAAATCTAGAATTGTTTTGTCCATATTTCCCATCTTCCACTCTCCAAGACATAGGTTTCTTTAGGTCCTTCCTAAATCCCTTGTATTCACAGTCATAATTAATATGAGCATGCCTTTGTCTATGGTGTTCTGGGCTCCCAAATGCAGGTGATAAGGACCTACATAAGAAAAACAAAAATGATTCCATTTTAAGTGTTACAAAAAAACATATAATTTTTTTGTTAGAACAAAAATATTCAGTGCAAAAATATGTTATGCAGTATTACTGTATTTCATAATTCAGTGGTCTTCAAAGTGTGGTGCACGCACCCCAGGGGGTGCACGGGACTCCCCACGGGGGTGTGCGGTGTCCCAGCGCCGCCGCAGAATCAGCACCGGGGCACCGCCGAAATCAGAAGTATACTATTTATGTCCGAAGTGCCGTCGAAAGTGGAAGTTTTCTACCTGGCGGCATTTTGGCAGACATACCCCGGGGCCGCGAGAGGAGGAGAGAAAACGGAAAGGGGTCGTGGGGAGAGAACTTTGTGGTGCTCTGTCATAATTTAAACAAGCCAACGTATTCAAAATTATAAAGCCCAAAGCAATTGTACCTCAGTTAGAGCTGATATAAAAACCTGATTTTTCCCCTAAAAATTACAAAGAAAAATACCCAATTTTTTTAACTGAACAATTGCAGGCTTTCCATAAGAATTTTTATTTCAAAACAATTTTTTTTCATTTCTATTACACTGGAAAATGTTGTAAAATAGTAAGCAAATGTAGAAAGCACTTTCACACTTGTTTACCATTTCTTGAACTTTTCCAGTGGAAACAAAAAAGGAGTGTGGTGGTAAGAGGGGGAGGGGAACCCCAAAAGTTCAAAAAAACCAAAAAATGAAGACAAAATGCCAGTTTCCAAAATCTGGAACAATTTTGTTTTAGAAATGCCACTTGGAAGCATTACGTTTAATTTCAAAATTTCCTTTCGAACAAAACAAAGAAGTTATTGAAATTAGCCTTTTCCTACAGAAAATTCTGATTTTGTCAAAACCACATTTGCCACTAGGAAAAGTTTTCATAAGTCAAGAAATTTAAACCAGCTCTAATCTCTGTCTTCTTGCACATAAATGTTCATGTTTTTGCTAGTAATTATATATGTGAATATGTTAAACAGCACTTCCATTCATTTAAAAAAAATGATTGATTGCACTTTCTTATGCAAATATAGAGCTCATACAACTAATTATTCAAATGAACAGTGTCCCATCAAATTCAAGGGACATTTGCACATTAAAATAAATACTCCTCCATTTGTACTTCAGTGCGTAAGGAAAGTGTGTTGGATAAAGTATGCTGATCTGACTTTCAAAAATGCTGAAGCCAGCTATGCAGTTTTTGGTGTTTTTTTAAAACTACCAGACACTTAGTAGTCAGAGGCCATTCCAAAAGAATAAGACAGTAGAAACCATGAGTGAGAATCAGGAGGCAATCCCAGACCAAAGCATCTTGTATTTAAACTAATCAGTTACTGAATATTTACAGCCAACTCTGCAATCAATTGATTTAGAGAACCCTTGGAAAAAGCTTGAGTAAATTCTAAGAAAATCACTATCTTCCTGTGGATTTTTTCTTAGCAAATGCAAAATTCATTGCAGATTATTAGCTCAATTCTAGAAAGCTGTGTTCAGCAAAAAAATGCTGTCTGCAGACTCAGAACACCACCGTCACCTTTAAAAGGTACATTCGCACCTATTAGGGCCAACTAGAAATATACTGATTGTTTTGATATTCTGCCGAAATTGATAGCATGCACCCAACTCCCTCTACTCAGCAGGGAAAGATTTCATCCAGCCTACTCAACAAATCCCAACAGTCCACCTCACTTAAGTGTTAACCAGTTTGTTTTACTTTTTTAAAATTGGAAATGGAATTTAAAAACTGGCACCAGATTAATTTGAGACATTCATGCACTCCTTCTTGCAGCCTTAATGATGCTTAAAACCTATTACCACTTTCTATCTGGCTCAAATTTAATGCAAACAAAGAACTCATGGAAACAATTTACTTTTGAAAACTTGCTTTTACAGATTACATAAAACTGATAATTTATAAAAAAAATATTTTTTAAATACATCTTTAACCTTAATATCTTTTTGTTCTCCTATCTTAGAAGATACAGGTTGTTTTATAAACTCCTATATGAAGCTATGATCCGAAAACAAATATAAACTAGAGCGGTCGATTAAATGCAGTAAACTCACACTGTTAACTCAAAAAAATTAATCTCAATTAAAAAAATTAATCATGATTAATCACTGTTTTTATAGCAGTATCAAACCATAGAATACTAATTGACATTTATTAAATATTTTGGATGTTTTTCAATATTTTTATATATATTGTATTCCGTGCTGTAACTGAAATCAAAGTTTATATTATTTTTTATTACAACTATTTGCACTCTAAAAATGATAAACAAAAGCAGTATTTTTTCAGTTCACCTCATACAAGTATTGTAGTGCAATCTCTTTGTCGTGAAAGTGCAAATTACAAATATAGATTCTTTGTTACATAACTGCACTCAAACAAAACAGTATAAAACTTTAGAGCCTACAAGTCCACTCAGTCCTACTTCGTGTTCAGCCAATGGCTAAGACAAACAAGAGTGTTTACATTTGCAAGAGAAAATGCTGCCCTCTTTTCATTTACAATGTCACCATAAAGTGAGAACAGGCATTTGTATGGCACTTTTGTAGCTGGTGTTGCAAGTTATTTATGTGCCAGATATGCTAAACATTCGTATGCCCCTTCATGCTTTAGCCACCATTCCATAGGACATGCTTCCATGCTGATGAGAATCGTTAAAAAAATAATGCATTTATTAAATTTGTGACTGAACTCCTTGGGGGGAGAATTGTATGTTGTCTGCTGTTTTACCCACATCCTGACACATATTTCATGTTACAGCAATCTCAGATGATGACCAAGCACATATTGGCATTTTAAGAACACTTTCACTGCAGATTTTACAAAACACAAAGAAGATATCAATGTGAGATTTTGAAAGATAGCTACAGCACTTGACACAAAGTTTAAGACTCTGAAGAGCATTCCAAAATCAGAGAGATAAGGTGTAGAGCATACTGTCAGAAGTCTTAAAAGAGCAATACTCTGATGCTGAAACTACGCAACTCAAATTGTCAAAAAAGAAAATCAACCTTCTGCTGATAGCATCTGACTCAGATAATGAAAATGAACATGTGCCAGCCTGCACTGCTTTAGATTGTTATTGTTATCGTTATCAGAATGGACACATCACCTGGAATGCAGGTTGGAGCATGAAGGAACATAGGAATTTTTAGCACATCTGGCACGTAAGTATATTCTGATGCTGGCTACAACAGTGCTTGTTCTCACTTTCCAGTGACATTGCAAACAAGAAACGGGCAGAATTATCTCCTGCAAATGTAAACAAACTTATTTGAGCAATTGGCTGACCAAAAGGTAGGACTAAGTGGACTTGCAGGCTCTAAAATTTTACATTGTTTTATTTTTGAATGCAGGTATCTTGTACATAATTTTACATTTGTAAGTTCAACTTACAAACCGAATCATAACAGTACTTGTATATTTTGTAAATTGAAAAATACTATTTCCTTTATGTTTTTACAGTGCAAATACTTGTAATCAAAAATTAAGTGAGGACTGTACACTTTATCCTCTGCATTATATTGAAATGAATCAAAAAATATTTAAATAAATGGTACTCTATTGTTAACAGTGCGATTAATTGCTTTTTTTTTAATCGCTTGACAGCTATAATATAAATGATAAAAGTTAAGCATTTACCTGTGTTTCCACCTTGGTGATCTTGATCTAGATCTAGCCATCTTTTGATGTGTGTGTCAATTAGTTTCTTGAAGCTATAAGAAAAATACAAATTATCAGTCTTTTTAGATAGCTTTAATAACTGGTTCTCCAAACAGTTTTTAAGCAAGACAGCTATCAACAGGAGACCTAGACATTTTTTATTTTACAAGATTTGTAGTTAAATGATGTTCATTTTTTAAAAAAAGGTAAAAAATGATTTTGTGAGACTGGTAGCCTGAGAAAAAAATAGCTGTTTTCTTTAAAATTAATTTAAATATTGGGCAATTGCTCCCTTTCCTCTCTAAATTCTGTGATATTTGTGTTTAGGCATCTTTGGAAAAAAAAGTAATGTCACAAGTGACCTTCAAGAACAGAAAAAAGTGACGTTATTAAGGTTACGTGCTGAATGCCACAAAAAGCAGATTTAGGAGTAACATTCAGGACATTAGTGAAATTATTTTTTTCCTTCTTTGTAAATTTTAAGAGTCTATTATCATCATATACTGAACTTCTCTTAGTGCATTCAGAAAAAAAAGTGTTTTAAGTAATTACAGGTCACCTTTTCATAATCACATTTTGCTTGTCTTAAATACTATCAAAATACATAGGAAAAGACTGATTAAATTTCCTTATATTCAATTTTTAATCCATTGGTGACAGAGCCTTTCCCAGTACAGACTTGCTATTGCTAGATTTAGGTTTTTATAACCTGATTTTAGACATATATTTAAAAACATACTGATGATGACAAATTACAAAAAGAAACATTTCCCTTTTTTAAATAAGTCTAATATAGTGTTTACACTTTTCCTTCCCAACCCCACAAAATGCTGTTATGTTTCATAACATTATTTGCTTGCTTCCATCAAGTGTGGCTTTTTGGATAGCATAACTTAAAATACAATTTCAACTGCAGGAATAGCTATTAGGAGCTTAACAAATCATTCTATTAATTGCAACTGAGAAGTGGGACATACTGAATAGTCTCAGTGAAGACCACAAGCATTCAGATATTATGACAGTGAGTAACCTTTTAAAACCTAAATCGGGATGGGCAAAGTTTTTGTCCTGAGGGCCACATCAGGGTTCAAAACTGTATGGAGTGCCAGGTAGGGAAGGCTGTGCCTTCCAAAGAGCCTGGCCCCACCCCCTATCCGGACCCCTCCCACTTCCCACCCCCCTCAGAACTCCCAACCCATTCAACCCTCCCTGCTCCTTGTCCCCTGACCGCCTCCTCCAGAGACCCCCGCACTTTAACTGCCCCCCATTGCTCCCTGTCCCGACTGCCCTGATCCCATCCAAACCCCTGACAGACCCCGGGGACTCCCATGCCCCATCCAACCCCCCCCCCCCCTTGACTGCCTCCTCCAGAAACCTATGTCCCTAATCACCACCCCGGGACCGCCCCCATTCAACTCCCCCTGCTCCCTGTCACCGGACTGCGACCGCCCCTTATCTAACCCCCTAGTCCCCTCACCATGAGACTCCTAGCAGCGTTTGACTCTGCATGCATAGCCAAACACATTGCCCCCTGGGAGCGTGCAGCCCCAACCCCCAGAGTGCTGCATGTGGCGGTGTGGCTCCGGGTGATGGGGGGGAAGGCAGAGGGGCAGCCTTCCTGGCCGTGGGGCTGGACGGGACGATCCCATGGGCCGCATGTGGCCTGCAAGCCATAGTTTGCCCACTCCTGACCTAGAGCTAAGTCAGGAGCTAACTCAGCACCCTGTCACTTTAATATCGACCAGTATATATTAATTGGGACCTAACTGGAAGACAAGTAGCTGACAGAGGGAGTCAATTAACCGAGTAGAGCTGCAGCTCAAGGGCTAATTGAAGAGAAAGAAACCCCAGCAGCTGGGATTATATAAATTGACAGGTAGAAAGCACAGGGGTGAGGGATCCTGAAGTACACAGGACTAGATGCATCTAGTACTGTTCCCTTCCCTAGAAGCAAGTGGGGAAACAAGCATATGTAAACAACACTACCGGTTATGGCCTGCTGGAAGAATACAATAAAACATGGTGGTGTTGGTGAAGGAGATCTGGAGTAGTGGTGAGTTGCTGCTCCAAATGGAGAGGACCTCCAGAGAACCTCCTCTAATACCTGGATTCAGTTCTCTGTTTATCAAAACCAGCGTTTTCTCATCAAGATAGGCCATAACCTACCCATATATCAGCTTGCAGTAAACTGAAGATTCTTACTAGAACTATACTTTACAGCTACTTTGTGTGTGTTTTTTCGGTAAAAAACAAATATCTGAGTATTAACCTTTGGTGAATCCTTCCATATGGCATAAAATGAAGGACTGCTGCCAAGGGACAAAAAAGCTGGCAAAAAACCTTATAATGAAGCAGAGATGCTGACATAGACCTAAAGGCATTTGTATTGGGTGCCTCATCAGAGCTCCACATTCAAAGTAATTTTGATCATCAGTGCTGAAGTCATGTGCATGAAAGCCACTCTACTAAAATTGCAGATACTTATTACAGATGAATGGTTTCATTCGACATTTATCTAAAAATTAAAGCCACATTGCAACATTTTTATTCACACGGAGTAGCATCTTATTCCCAAAATAATCCCACTGACATCAATGGTATCACAATAGGACCCACTTGGCTAGTGAACATGTTAGAAATGGTGCTTCCTTAACAGATCCATACTTTCAAAGAAGAGAGTTCAATTACCTTTGCCAAGATTCAGTTGTTTTCCTTCCCAGTCACCAACTCTGCCCATCCAGAAAAAGCACAATGGTTTGTGTACATCACCAAACATTTGTTCCCTTCATAGCTTTCTTAAAGTTGTTGTATTTCACTCTTAATTTTACAAAGTGCATCATCTAAAGAAGCAGCACCTCTATTTACTCCCAACTGAAAATGAGAAGTAATGCTGAAGAGGCAATAATGCTCATCCCAAGACATCTCAAAGCCTGGCAGAACTCCATAATATTACAATACAATCAAACTGAAAGTGGAACGTACATGGTTTAAACCTAAGAAAACACTCTCTCATCCAGATCAGCAATGCAGTCATGTTGGAAGCATGGGAAAGTGTGATAGCATATACTTGCTTTTGCCTTGGGATAAATGGTACTGTTATAATTTCCAACTCAGACACTTCTTTTGCCTCATGGAAAGAAATGGCTTATTCGTTTTAACACAGGACATTTAAAACTTACCCAGATCAAGTAAACTGACTTCTTGACAGTGAGATTAAGAAAATTATGCTAAAAAAAATAGATAATTTATTAAAGGAATTGTTCATAGCTTATTTTCCAAGAGTACATGGACAATGACCCAGAATATTAGTTACCTAAAATCATAGAAATATATGAAAGAATTACTAAATCATCTAGCTACCTCCCCGCTAAAAAAGCATAAAAAGCAAAAATAAGAGTATTTGTGCTTACTTAACGAATTTCTTTTCTTTGGGTAATAAGGTGTGGGCAGAGGAATTGCCCTAGCTGAGAATGACAAGCATGAAAAGAGGCAGAGATAAATGAAGACTTAGTCCCAGGTCATGAGACTGATTAGTTCTGGGAGGAAACTAGACAGCAATTCTGTTTATGTCGGGATTGTTTGAGCCAAGCAGGTGGATTCTGTGGAGGCCCTTTGAGTTCCTGAATCTGTCTCATAGATCTTCCTTACAGAATAATTCACTTGCCTATCTACTGGCAACTATAGCGGGATACAAATCCACAAGCTTAGAAGTAGAGATCCAATGAAGTCTATTGTACCATAAAGCTTGGGGTACTGCAGGACTCTCCCATTCTGCCATAATCTGGACACCATTTAAGGGGATATAAAGGAACTAATTTTGAAGCTTCTGGACATTTTGCTGTCTGCTTTTTTGGTTTTTGGGCAGGGAGCGAGTTGTTTTTTGTTTACAAAAGGGAAGACCTGCCATAAACAAGGGGCTTCTGCAGATATAAACCTCCTTGGAATAGTCTTGAAGTATTCCAGATGGAATCCATCCTATATTTCCTTTTTCTTGTCCCTTGAGTTTCATTTCCAAGAACTCATCTTCCTCTCAGGAAGAAGAGGCAACAAGGATCAGGCTCCTGATCTCTTATCCTGTCTGAATCAGACAGAGATACTAAAGGCATGTCTACACTACAAACTTATGTCAAATTTATAGAAGTTGATTTTTAGAAAGTAATTTTATACAGTCTATTGTGTGTCTCCCCACTAAGCGCATTAAGTCAGCAGAGTATGTCCTCAATACTATGGCTAGCATCGACTCATGGAGCCGTGCACTGTGGATAACTATCCCACAGTCCCCGCTTCCCATTGGAATTCTGGGTTAAGCTCCTAATGCCTGAGGGGGCAAAAACACTGTCGCCGGTGGTTTTGGGTACATGTAGTCAGTCTCCCCTCCTCCATGAAAGGAATGGCAGACGATCATTTTGTACCTTTTTTCCTGGGTCACCCATGCAGATGGCATAGCATGGAGCCCACTCAACTCACTGCTGCTATTGTGAGCACTGTAAACACCTCATGCATTATCCTGCAGTATGTGTGGAACCTGGCTAGGAGACGCCAGCATGAAGATTAGTGTGGAGGAGGACATGGACACAGACATTCCTGAAAGCACGGGATGGAGCAATTGGGACATCTTGGTGGCAGTGAGGCAGGCTGATCAAGTGGAATGCCGATTCTGGCCCAAGCAAACAAGCACAGACTGGTAGGACCATATAGTGTTGCAGGTATGGGATGATTCCCAGTGGCCGCAAAACTTCTGAGTGCGTAAGGCCACTTTCCTGGAGCTTTGTCAGTTGTTTTCCCCACCCTGAAGCACAATACCACCAAGATGAGAACTGCCCTGAGAGTCAAAAAGCGAGTGGCGATAGCCCTGTGGAAGCTTGCAAGGCTTGATTGTTACTGGTCAGTCAGGAATCAATTTGGAGTGAGCAAATCTACTCTGGGGGCAAGTAGTTAATGCTATCACTGACCTTCTGCTATCAAGGATAGTGACTCTGGGAAACGTGCAGGTCATAGTGGGATGGCGTTGCTGCAATGGAGTTCCCTAAATGTATTGGGGCGACAGACGGAATGCATATCCCTGTCGTGCCACTAGAACACCTTGCCAGCCAGTACGTAAACTGCAAGGGGTACTTTTGAATGGTGCTGCAAGCATTGGTCCCTCGTGATCGACATTTCACCGACATCGACGTGGGATGGCCGTGAAAGGTGCATGATGCTCGCATCTTTAAGAACTCTGGGGTGTTTAGGAACAACTATAAGAAGGGATTTACTTCCCAGACCAGAAAATTACTGTTGGGGATGTTGAAATGCCAATAGTTATTCTTGAAGACCCAGCCTGCCCCTTGTTTCCATGGCTCATGAAGCCATACACAGGCAGCCTGGACAGTAGTAAGGAGCAGTTCAACTACAGGCTAACCAAGTGCAGAATGGTGGTAGAATGTGCCTTTGAACATTTAAAAGCTCGCTAGGGCTGATCGCTGACTAGGGTAGACCTCAACGCAACCAATATTCCTATTCTTATTGCTGCTTGCTGTGTGCTCCATAATATCTGTGAGAGTAAGGGGGAGACATTTATGCTGGGGTGGGAGGTTGAGGCAAATCACCTGGCGGTCAATTTTGAGCAGTCAGACAACAGATCGACTACAAGAGCACAGCTAGGCACGCTGTGCATCAGAGAAGTTTTGAAAATCAGTTTCATGACTGCCCAAGCTACAGTGTTACAGTTGTATGTTTTTCTTCTAGATTCAAACCCGCCCTGTAAGCCAACCACCATCCACCCTTTGATCACAGCTGGCAAAGGAAATAAAATCACTATTGTTCTACAGTAAATTTAGGCTTTAACATATTCTGCATTAAATTCAGATTCATGTTAGAGGTTTATTTTTTAAAAAGAAAAAAATATAATTTAAACAAAATAAAAAATGAATTTTAAGTTTTTCAAAAAGTCCCCAATTTTTATCCACCCTTCTGACAAACATGAGATACACAGAATGGTGCAAAATAAGAAATATCTGTATACAATTCCCTGCCTCAGTTTCCTCACCACTCGAACATTCTTTGTCATTTGGTATATAACATTTCAGGCCCTTCTCCTGGAACTCACTCTTCCAAGTTTCCAAGAGAAACTTTAGCTGGAGATTATGGAGTCTGCTTTGACTCCTGCAACCAGCTTCCTTTGGCTTCTGTTGGTCTGACAGTCACAATGTGCCCTCTAGCTGTGAAAGGAGGGTGTTTGCACTTCTGACCCTCTCAATCTCTGTAGTTCTGAAAGCTAACACTAACTCCTAGTCCTTTGTTCCTTCTATTTTTCCCTCATTTTCCACTCTTCTGTGGACAGTTGTTTTTACCAAGGTGGCAGCCACACTACTGTTTTGCTAAGGCAAGGCCTAGTCAGCTAAAGATCCTTAATGACCAGCCTATTCGATCCCCTCTCTCCTTGCCACAAACTGTATGATGCAAACAGTAAAAATCACAATCTGGGCATAAATATACAGAGTTCATAATATCATACAGAAATCATAAATTGCATGCAAACTGTCCTATATGCCTGAGATCCACCCCAAAGATGGAAGCAGGATGAAAACCTGTTATAGGATTTATTAACTTTACCATGCTGAAGAAAAAAAGTGCAGCGCAACAATGGGTTTGTTACAATAAATTTAAAAGAATTTAATTTGTGGGAACATCTTTAGCTATGCAGCGTACAAGAGGAGACATGCCAAGAGGCATTAAATGGACACTCTTTTCATCCCTTGTGGACCTGAACTTCATAGATGATCTCGCTCTCCTATCACATACTCTACACCATATACAAGAAAAAACTTGACTCAATGCATTCAGCCAGCAAACTGGACTGAAAATCAACAGCAACAAGACATATCATGCCCTTTAATATTGCCACACCATCACCAATAGGGATAGAGGATTATGTTCTCACCAATGTAGAAACTTTCACATACTTGGGCAGCACCATCAGCCAGAATGGTGGAACAAGCGAGGACATCCAGAACAAAATCAAAGTCAGGAACACTTTCAGGAGCTCACATACAGCTGGGAAATCATCAACATACAAAACCAAACTCAAGATTTATCAGAGCAGTGTACTTTCAACATTACTTTACAATGCAGAATGCTGGGGAATGACAAAGTGTGACATGTCCAAACTGTCTTAATTCCATTCAATCTGCCTCAGAAAAATCCTCCATATCTTTTGGCCCAGGACAATCTCAAACCAAGACCTATTCACACAGTGCAGCCAAGAGGACATGAGCATCATCATTGCCAGGAGGCACTGGAGATGGACTGGCCATGTGCTTTGGATGGAAACTGATTCCATCACCAGAGTGGCAATAAGATGGACACCTGAAGGCAAGCAAAAACAAGGCCGCCTGAAAACAACATGGCAACAAACTGTGGAAGTCGAGCTGAAAAGCCTGGGACACATCTGAGGAACTATTAAAAGACCTGCCAGAAACAGACAGGAATGGAGGAGCTTTGTCAATGCCCTAAATGCTAGAGGCGTAATGGAAACACGATGATGATGATGATGATGATCTTTAGTAAATATAAGCAGCAGAGTGTCCTATCTGAGTAAGTTTACTGGGTATCTGCTACGATTTCTAACACACTTGAATGCTATACAACACAATATTATATAAAACCTAACAGAGATAAATAACTTTAATTATCACAAAATGACAAGAAACTAATTTTTCTTCAGATTATATAAAAAAAACACTAAAAAGGACTTTGAGTGATGTTGTATGTGAATGCTGCCAGTGAACTGCACCAAGAGCTCTTTTAATAACCTGAAAATCTAAAGGAATCTTACAAAGTGTGGAAACATGAACAAATTGCTACGGAAAAAGTTGCACAAGCAACTGGAGACAAAAAAGTAAAAGTCTAAGGTATAAAACGAGTTACATTCAACAAGGGATAAAAATGGGCAATAAGAGATCCTATAGGTATATGAGACACAAAAAAAAGATGAAAGAAAGTGTAGGTCCAGTACCTAACAGGGAAGGATTAAGAAAGCTGAGCTGTTTAACACCTATTTTGCTTCAGTCTTCATTAAATAGACTGTGACCAGATGCTTAACACAATTAATACTAACAACAAGGGGGATCCATTGCATCCGACGAAGTGGGTACTAGCCCACCAAAGCTTATGCTTCAATACTTTTGTCAGTCTTTAAGGTGCCACAGGACTCTGTAACTTCTGCAAATCCAGACTAACACAGCTACCTCTCTGATTCTTAAGAAGGGGGAAGGAACTCAAGCCAGAATAGAGAAGAAACAGATTAAGGAAGGAATGGGCAAACTTTTTGGCCCAAGGGTCACATCGGGGTTGCAAAACTGTATGGAGGGCCAGGTAGGGAAGGCCATGCCTCCCCAAACAGCCTGACCTCCACCCCCATCCGATCCCCTCCCACTTCCTACCCCCAATTGTCCCCCTCAGAACCCTGACCCATCTAAGCCTCCCTTCTCCTTATCCCAACTGCCCCCTCCTGAAACCCCTCACCCTAACTGCCCTCCAAGACCCCACCCCCTTTTAAACCTCCCCTGCTCCTTGTCCCCTGACTACCCCAAACCCTATCCGTATCCCCACCCCAAGCAATGCCCTGGACTCCCATGCCCTATCCAACTCCCCATGCTCCCTGACCCTTATCCAACCTCCGCCCACCTTACCACATTGCTCAGAGCGGCATGTCTGGCAGCCCCCGGCCTGGCCAGAGCCAGACACGCTGCCCTGCAGGAGTACACGGCAGCATAGCTGTGGGGGAGGGGGAAAACAGGAGGGGAGGGGCCAGGGGCAGCCTCCCTGGCCGGAAGTTCAGGGGCCGGGCAGGACAGTCCCGTGGGCTGGATGTGGCCCACGGGCCGTAGTTTGCCAATCCCTGGGTTAAGGAATATTTAGGCAGCTTAGACAATTTAAATATATTCTGGTCAGCAGGACCTGATGAAGTTCACCCAAGGAACTAGCTAAAATAATCTCTGAATCATTAGCAATTACCTTCAAGAACTCATGGAGGACAGGTGAAATTCCAGAGGATAGGTACTATGTCCTTTGCCAATCTTTTAAAAGGAGGAAGAAGAATTATAAAATCTTTTAAAAGGAGGGAAGGAGGAGGAGGAATTACAGACCAGTCAGCCTAACTCTGATACCTGGAAAGATACTGGAACAAATTATTAAACAATCTATTTGTAAGCATCTATAGGATAATAGGGTTATAAAGAATAGACAGCATGGATTTCCTAAAGACAAATCATGCCAAACTAACCTAATTTCCTTCTTTAAGAGGGTGATGGCCTACTGGATGAGGGGGGAGAGTAATAGATGGGATATATCTTGATTTAAGTAGGACTTTTGAGACAGTCCCACTTGACATTCTCATAAGCAAACTAGGGAAATGTGCTCTAGAAGAAGATACTATCAGGTGGATGCAAAACTGGTTGAAAGACTGTACTCACAGAGTAGTTATAAGTGGTTCTCTGTCAAACTGGCAGGGCATAACTAGTGCGGTCCTGCAAGGGTCTCTTCTGGGCCTGGTACTAGTTAATATTTTCATTAATGATCCAATGGAATGGAATGTATGCTTATAAAATTTGAAGATTACATCAAATTGGGAGGGATTTCTATCACTTTGGAGGACAGGATTAGAATTTAAACAATTTTGACAAATAGAAGAACTCGTATGAATTCAGCAAGATGACATTCAATAAAGACAAGTAAAAAGTACTACCCACAGCAAGGAAAAATCAAACGCACAACTACAAAATGGGGAATAACTGGGTAGACAACAGTACAGGCATGTCGTGTCTTAGGTGTATTTAACTTACGCGATTTCTGCTTTACGCGGTCGGCAAAAAAAAAGGGGGGGGTTTAAAAACTTCCTGTAGGAGGCGCGATTTCGCCTGCCATTGAAGTCAATGGGTTCTGGCTATATGCGGTTACCGTGGAACGGAACCCTCGTGCAAGACGCGGCATGCCTGTACTGCTAAAAAGGATATGGGGGGGTTACAGTGGATAAGAAAGTGAATGACTCAACAATATCATGTAGTTGCAAAAAAGGCAAATATTCCAGGGTGCATAAACAGGCACATCATATGTAAGTAAGACACAGGAGGTAACTGTTCCAATTTATACATCATAAAGAAGATACATCAAACCCATTGTTAAATTAATGCACTGGTTAAGACCTCAGCTGGAGTACTGTATCCAGTTTTGGGCACCACACTTTAAGAAAGAGGTGAACAAACTGGAGAGAGTCCACAGGACAGTAACAAAAATGATAAAAGGTTTAGAAAAGTATCCTATGAGTAAAAGTTAAAACAATTGGACATGTTTAATTTTGTGAAAAGAAGAATAAGAGGGGGGGACCTTATAACAGTCTTCAAAGGCTTCCAGGGCTATTACAAAGAGGAAGGCGACTAATTATTATCCATATCCACTGAAGGCAGGACAAGTAGTAACTGGCTTAATCTGAAGCAAAGGAGATTTAGGTTAGATGCAAGTAAAAACTTTCTAATTATAAAGATAAGTAAGAACTGGAATAGGCTTCCAAGCTAAGTTACGAAATACCAGTCCATGGAGATTTTTAGGAACAGGTTAGACAAAACTTCCCAGTGGTGGGCTAGGTTTATTTGGTGTTCTCTCAGCCTGGGAGGCTGGAGTAGATTATTTCGAGGTCCCTTCCAGCCCTTTTAACTATGTTGCCCACCTACACTACAAAATCAGTCATCCTAGAGATTTTCTTTACTATACTTTCCCCTTCCCCTGAGATGATTAAATATGGTTCTATCTGTAATACAGATAGGATCCAATCGATTTTAACTATATCACCACCTTGCTGATCTCCCTTTATGTTGCAAGACAGAACTATCAGGGGGAACTCAATTCAAAATGCATGTCTGTTGACAAGAGTTGTTTTTTCTAGCAAAGACCAAAATGCATCCTACCTCAGTTTATCACAGACATGAAGAAAGTTACTTGATTATACATATTAAAGTAGTACAGTACAGACCCGTTTACATGCGAATCTGCTTAATGAGCGATAGCGCCATGCCTACCAGAGCTACCTATTTAACATGTGAGACTTGCTAACAAGTGGTACAGCAACTTGCTATGAAGCGCTACAGATTTGCTCACTAACAGAAGATATTTCAGAATGGCCCGCTTAACCCATGATCCATTAACACGCGGTTGTGACAGCTTGACTCCCAACATCCGCACGTAAACAAGTCTGTACTTTAGCAATAACACCAAGGTTATTTTGCTGGAGGCAGATGTGGAGAAGCACAGTATAGCACAGACAGTACAGCACAGTATTTAGGAAAGACAGCTGTTCATCAGGACTACAAGGGTGTGTCTCAAAACTAAATGAATTATTTTTGACTGCTCTCTTCCCACACTAGCACTTGCAGAAGAAAATATTTTAAAACTAGTCTAGAAAATCCAGTTAGAACTTTCAAGATGTCAAAAATGCGATGTTCAGCAACAACTGTATATCAAATTAAAACTTCTCATCCTTGCCCTCCAGGCCCCCCTTGCCTCTGCCAACTTTGCCCCAGCTTCTGATCTCCTTTGTATGCCTTTCCCACTGACATTTTTGTGCCTTCTTCCGTATTGTCCCTTATGTATAGGCCAGCCTTTCATTTCCAACGGACTAACCTCCTCCCACAAGACTCAAGAAAGAATACAGACCTACAAAGGTAAGAGAGAAATAAAATAACTAATTATGATAAGGGATCCCTCCTTCAATTCTTTCATCATTTTCTGTCTCACGGTCTCTCTTTTTAGGACTTGGGTAAAATTTTCAAGAGCTCCGATGTGACTAAGGAGTACATACCCCATGTTCAGTGATTTTCAGAAGCCAAAGGCCTGGTCTATGCTACAGGGTTAGGTCGACATAAGCTGCCTTATGCTCACAAACCGTGAAGAATTAGTAGGGGAAGCAAAAGTGGATGGGAACCTGGGCAGCAATGATCATTAGATAGTTGAGTTCAGGATCCTGACACAGGGAAGAAAGGAGAGCAGCAGAATACAAACTCTGGACTTCAGAAAAGCAGACTGACTCCATCAGGGAACTGATGGGCAGGATCCCCTGGGAGAACAACATGAAGGGGAAAGGAGTCCAGGAGAGCTGGTTGTATTTTTAAGAATCCTTACTGAGGTTTCACGAACCACCATCCTGATGTGTAGAAAGAATAGTAAATATGGCAGGTGACCAGCTTGGCTTAACAGTGAAACCCTTGCTGATCTTAAATGCAAAAAAGAAGCTTACAAGAAGTGGAAGATTGGGCAAATGACTAGCGATGAATATAAAAATATTGCTCAGGCATGCAGGAGTGAAATTAGGAAGGCTAAATCACACTTTGAATTGTAGATAGCAAGAGATGTTAAAGGTAACAAGAAGTGTTTCTTCTTGTTGCTAACATACCTGAATAAAGTCAAGGAAAGTGTGGGCCCCTTACTGAATGAGGGAGACAATCTTGTGACAGAGGATGTGGAAAAAGCAAATGTACTCAATGCTTTTTTTGCCTCTGTCTTCACGCACAAGGTCAGCTCCCAGATTACTGCACTGGGCAGCAGAGTATGGGAAGGAGGTGACCAGCCCTCTATGGAGAAAAATGTGGTTCAGGACTATTTAGGAAAGCTGGACGAGCACAAGTCCATGGGGCTGGATGCGCTGCATCCGAGGGTGCTAAAGGAGTTGGCGGATGTGATTGCAGAGCCATTGGCCATTATCTTTGAAAACTCATGGAGATCGGGGGAGGTCCCGGATGACTAGAAAAAGGCTAACGTAGTGCCCATCTTTAAAAAAAGGGAAGGAGGAGGATCTGGGGAACTACAGGCCAGTCAGCCTCACCTCAGTCCTGGAAAAATCATGGAGCAGGTCCTCAAGGAATCAATTCTGAAGCCCTTAGAGGAGAGAAAAGTGATCAGGAACAGTCAGCATGGATTCACCAAGGGTAAATCATACCTGACTCACCGAATAGCCTTCTATGATGAGATAACTGGCTCGGTGGATGAGGGGTAAGCAGTGGATGTACTTTTCCTTGACTTTAGCAAAGCTTTTGATACGGTCTCCCACAGTATTCTTGCCAGCAAGTTAAAGTAGCATGGGCTGGATGAATGGACCATAAGGTGGTCAGAAAGCTGGCTGGATTGTCGGGCTCAACAGGTCAGGAACAATGGCTCCATGTCTCGTTGGCAGTATCAAGCGGAGTGCCCCAAGGGTCGGTCCTGTGGCCGGTTTTATTCAATATTTTTATCAGTGATTTGGAGGATGGCGTGCACTGCACCCTCAGCAAGTTTGCAGATGACACTAAACTGGAAGGAGTGGTAGATACTCTAGAGGGTAGAGATAGGATACAGAGGGACCTAGACAAATTAGAGGATTGGGCCAAAAGAAATTTGATGATGTTCAACAAGGACAAGTGCAGAGCCCTGCACTTAGGAAGGAAGAATCCCAAGCACTGCTACAGACTAGGAACCGAATGGCTAGGCAGCAGTTCTGCAGAAAAGGACCTAGGGGTTACAGTGGATGAGAAGCTCGATATGAGTCAACGGTGCGCCCTTGGCGCCAAGAAGGCTAACCGCATTTTGGGCTGTATTAGTAGGGGTATTGCCAGCAGATCGAGGGACGTGATTGTTCCCCTGTATTCAACATTGGTAAGGTCTCATCTGGATTACTGTGTCCAGTTTTGGGGCCCACACTACAAAAAGGATGTGGAAAAACTGGAAAGAGTCCAGAGGAGGGCAACAAAAATGATTAGGGGCCTGGAGCGCATGACTTATGAGGAGAGGCTGAGGGAACTGGGATTGTTTAGTCTACAGAAGAGAAGACTGAGGGGAGATTTGACAGCTGCTTTCAGTTACCTGAAGGGGGGTTCCAAAGAGGATGGATCTAGACTGTTCTCAGTGGTACCAGATGAAAGATCAAGGAGTAATGGTCTCAAGTTGCAGTGGGGAAGGTTTAGGTTGGATATTAGAAAAACTTTTTCACTAGGAGGACAGTGAAGCAGTGGAATGGGTTACCTTGGGAGGCTGTAGAATCTCCTTCCTTAGAGGTTTTTAAGGTCAGGCTTGACAAAGCCCTGGCTGGGATGATTGAGTTGGGGATTGGTCCTGCTTTGAACAGGGGGTTGGACTAGATGACCTCCTGAGGTCCCTTCCAACCCTGATATTCTATGATTCTATGAACCTAGCAGTGGAAGTGTCTTCACTTTTGGTTACTGCCAATGAAAGTGCCTCTTCGCACCAATTTAGTAACAGCACCTCCCTGAGCTACCTAGAGTCACAATGGATGTAATTAGGTTGATATATTGTCAGTGTAGACACTGCATTGCTTACTAACAATACAATCAATACAATCACTCCTGGTGAGGACGTACACCGTTGACACAAGGAGCCATGTGCACATATACAAGCCAGTTAATAACTGTGGGTGGCTGTATGACAACGTAAGTTATGTAGACATAATTCTGTAGTGTGGACATGGCCTAAGTCACTTTGAAAATGGCGCTTAGCCTCCTAACTCACTTTGGTGCTTTTAGCTATGCTAGGCAAAAAAGATGTTTCTATAAAACTGAGTACCTTTATCTAGACAAGGACGTAGATGCAAGGGCTTGTCTATACAAAAGCTTATACCTCTTTGATTATGTATTGTATATTTACTATCACAGTTAACTCAAAAAACTAACAAAAAACTAATCACAATTCAAAAAATCAATCACAATTAATCACTCTTATAACAATACCAATTGAAATTCATTACATATTTTTGGATGATTTTCTATATTTTCAATATAGATTTCTATTGCAACACAGAATACAAAGTTTACTGTGCTCGCTTTATATTACAAATATGAACTGTAAAAATGATGAAAGAAATAGTATTTTTCAATTCATCTCATACAAGTACTGAAGTGCAATCTCTTTATTGTGAAAGTGCAACTTACAAATGCAGATTTTTTTGCTTACACAAGTGCACTCTAAAACAAAACAGTGTAAAACTTAAGAGCCTACACGTCCATTCTGTCCTACATCTTATTCTGCCAAGTGCTATGACAAAACATTAGTTTACATTGACGGGAGATACTGCTCCCTGCTTATTTACAATGTCACTTGAAAATGGAAACAGGCATTCACATGACACTTTTGTTGCCAGCGCCACAAATATTTAGCGGATATGCTAAACATTCGTACGCCCCTTCCATGCTTCAGCCACCATTCCAGAGGACCTGCTTCCATGCTGATGATTCTCATTAAAAAAATAATGTGTTAATTAAATTTATGACTGTACTCATTAGGGGAGAATTCTATGTGTCCTGCTCTGTTTTACCCATATTCTGCATATATTTCATGTTATAGCAGTCTCAGATGATGACCCACCATGTTTGTTTTAAGAACACTTTGACAGCAGATTTGACAAAACACAAAGAAGGTATGAATGTGAGATTTCTAAAAATAGCTATATCACTCAAATCAAGGTTTAAGAATCCAAAGTGCCTTCCAAAATCTGAGAGGGACAAAGTGGGGAGCATGCTTTCAGAAGACATACAAGAGCAAAACTCTGATGCAGAAACTACAGAACCTGAAGCACCAAAAGAGAAAAATCAATCTTCTGCTGGTGGCATCTGACTCAGAGGATGAAAATGAACATGCATCAGTCTGCACTGCGTTGAACTGTTATCAAGCAGAACCGGTCATCAGCATGACAGAACACATGACTCTTTCGCACATCTGTCATGTAAATATCTTGCAAAGTCAGCTACAACAGTGCCATGCAAATGCCTGTTCTCACTTTCAGGTGACACTGTAAACAAGCAGCAGGCAGAATTATCCCCTGCAACATATAAGCAACCTTGTTTATCTGAGTGATTAGCTGACCAAGAAGTAGGACTGAGTGAACTTGTAGGCTCTAAAATCTTACGTTCTTTTATTTTTGAATGCAGGGAGATTTTTGTATATAATTTTACATTTGTAAATTCAACTTTCATGATAAAGAGACTGCACACCAGTGCTTGTCTGAGGTGAATTAAAAAAATACTTTGTTTTTTACCCTGCAGATATTTAACAAACAATAAAGTGAGCACTGTACACTTTGTATTCTGTGTTGTAACTGAAATTAATATATTTAAAAATGTAGTAAACATAAAAAAATGTTAAAATAAATGGTATTGTATTGTTTAAGAGCTTGACAGCCCTAACTCAAATACACATCTTCAGTTAAGCTGTGCAAGTTTGTGTGTTCAAAAATCCTAAATTTCTTGGGGCAGTGAGGGTCTTGACACATCTTGTTTAGTTCAAAACAAAGTAACTGTCAAAAACTCAGTTCTCCATAGGTGATGCAGCACAGTTCATAGAAAAAAGTGAATTTAGTGGAACAATCAAGAAATAAATAACTTGATGATATAACCTCATAATTCTTGTCCTACACGTGCCTTGATCCTAACAAACCTGGTCAAATCATACTGTACGCATCTCTAACATAATCATAAAAGACCATTTACTTTAGGGGGCTTGTACCTATTACTATAGTATGACTTTATGCAGATTAGCACAGCCCAAATCTCTACTGACCATTTACAGAGTCTACAACTCCTCTCCAGATTTACAGGGCAATTTAGAATGGGCTTTCCGGGGGAGGGAGGAAGCTGTTGAGCTGATTGATATTTTACTCTTATATTTATTAGCCTGGTAAATTGCATATTATTTGGTTTTACTACACGAGGAACAGACAAGGTTTCACGTGAAATATCAAGCGGGAAGATTTTATTTGTTCACCGCCCTGGCCCATGACCTGAAGCCAGGCTGGCTCCTGGTGGGGAAGAGTCAGCTGGAGTGGAAGGGGCAGAAGAAAGGTAAGCGGTGGGCTGGGGGCAGGATGAGTTTTGTACATGCCGGGAGGACGGGTGCGGGGATGGGGGGCGGCACTGGGAGAACTCAAAGCGCAGCGAGCCCAGTGCCGGGGCGCGGGCAGGCCCCAGGCTGGGTGCGGGAGATGGGGCGGGGTGTTAGTTTTCCACCCAGCGCTGCAGGCAGCCGAGCAGGCCCCGCGCCTCGCCCTGTCCCCGGCTCCTACCCCCGAGCGAGCCCCGGGCCCGGCCGCAGCAGGTGCCCCCGCCCCGCCGTGGGGAGCGAGGCCCGGCCGGGACACACCCACCTCCTGCCCTGCCAGTGGGAGGCCCCAGCCCGGCACGATATCGCCCCCCGGGGACACTCACCCTGGGCCACCGCCGCCAACGCCGCTTCGGAGCCCGCCGCCGCCGCGGAGAGAGCCGGGCCCCGCGTAACGTGACCAACCGCTGCCCCTCAGAACAGCAGGCAGCTCGGCTCGGTTCGGCTCGGCTGGCAGCGCGCATGCGCCCAGGGACTGAGCACGCTCCACGCCGCCCGCTGAAGCCACTGCCAGGCTTGTGCTCGGGCTCGGGAGACCCGTCTCGGGGCCGGGCGGGGGTGGGCGGAGTCTGTGCAGGGGGCGGGGCCTAGCCTCACAGGAGGGTCACCGGGGTGGGGGCGGGGCCTATTGGCAATACAAAGCGGGAGTGGCGGGGGCAGCAGAGAAAGCGGGTGGGATGTAGCGGGGGTGGGGGTAACAGGGATCCGGGAGCAGGGTTTGAGGCACTCTAGCGGCTGTAAAAACAGGGTGTGGGGGGAGGGACGGGTAAGGTGACCAGACAGCAACTGTGAAAAATTGGGATGGGGGAGGGGGTAATAGGAGCCTATAGAAGAAAAAGACCCAAAAATGGGGACTGTCCCTATAAAATTGGTCACCCTACAGTTGATCTCAGCCCCTGCTGGCCGGGGCGGGGCCACAAACTCAGGCCATCGCTGGGACCAGGCGGCTCTTCTCTGCCCTAAACCGCATATGGAGCTAGACTGCGGCAGAGGAAGCAGGTGCTTGGGGCAGCACATTATAAGGGGAGGCACATTCTAGGCTTTTGTTTTTGCTTTAGCTCTCTTGCTGCTTGTGGCAGCAAAAAAGCTAGAGCCAGCCCTGCACGGGGCCGCCAGTCCGAGTCACGTGCAGGCCCCGCTCCCCACCCCCTTCCCCGTGGTCAGACCCAGGTTTCCTGTTTAACAAGTCCTGGTCCCGAGGCCGCAGCGCCTCCGAGCGGTTCCCCGACGTGCCTGGGCGGCTGGTCTCAGCGTCTGCCCTGGCAACACAGTGTCGGTCCTTTCCCTGCACTGCCCCCTCAGCGGGGTCTTGGCTTTGCTCGGAGCCCTTCAGCGTTTCCCTACCAGGCCCTGGTGCCGCTGGGCGGCGTGTGCCACTGAACTGACATTTTAACAGCAAATCATCCCTGAAACTAGCACGAGCTGGGAAAGCGTCGAGCAATCACCGCCCAGGGGAGCGCCCCCGGGGGCAGGGCAAGAGTTGTTTCTAATTCTACAGTTTTGATCTTTTCTCATTTTTTAAATACATGAGTTTATTCTTCGAGATCATGCAGCTGGTGGATTTCTTGGTTTCGTGTCAAAACTTGTTCAGGTTTCAGAATGGTAGCCATGTTGGGGTCAGCAAAAACTACACGTACTTGTGGCATCTTGGAGACTAACAAATTTATTTGGGCATAAGCTTTCCTGGGCTAGAACCCACTTCATTAGATGCATGGAGTGGAAAATACAGGAGCAGGTATAAATACATGAAAGGATGGGAGTTGCCTTACTGAGTGTGAGGTCAGTCTAACAAGACTATTCAACTGACAGCAAGATATCAAGGGAGAAAAAGTAACTTTTGTAGTGGTAATGAGAGTGCCCCATTTCAAACAGTTGACAAGAAGGTGTGAGTAACAGTGGGGGGAAATTAGGTTTTGTAATGAGCCAACCACTCCCAATCTTTATTCAAGCCTAATTTTATGGTGTCCAGTTTGCAAATTAACTCCAGTTCTGCCATTTCACATTGGGGTCTGGTTTTGAACTTTCTTTGTTGAAGAATTGCCACTTTTAGGTCTGCGATTGAGTGACCAGGCAGACTGAAGTGCTCTCTTCCTGGTTTTTGAATGTTATGATTCCTAAGGTCAGATGGATCCATTTATTCTTTTGCATAGAGACTGTTCGGTTTGACCAATGTACATGGCAGGCGGGCATTGCTGGCACATGATAGCATATATCATAGATGTGCAGGTGAACGAGCCCCTGATGGCGTGGCTGATGTGGTTCAGTCTGTGGGTTAGTGTGCTGTTCAGTGGTGTACTGGAAACTTTCCTTGAGGCAGAGACGTTGAAAGGAGTATTATAGGTCACCACAGAACTGTATGAGGTTTGTGGGGGTGGAGGGGCAGAAGGAGAGACCCAGAAATGGGAACAGACATTGTAACACCCCAGTTCCTTTGTGAATTTGCCTCTTAGGCCTTTTCCTCATGGATTAAAAAAAGGTGATCTTTGTTTTGTTTAACTTCAGATACCTAAGGTGCAAGAGTTACTCACGTTTTAAAAAACAAACAAAACAAACAAAAACCCTGAGGACAAGGCATTTTATTTTTAGCAGTGAGGAGGCCTGAGAAAATGTCTCTGCATTAAGAGCAGAAAGCAAATAAGCTCATATGTTTGTGCCAAAGCAGGGAGGTGTAAATCTTATTTTAAAAACTTGGTCAATGAGTGTAATAGTAACAATGAAGAGGGGTGGGGAATCTGTGTAAGGAACAATGGTAGATTTTTTCTGTCTAATGGGGTGTGTTTAAAATGTATTCATAAGTATTTCAGATGCTTTTTACGATGCTTTACACTAGCATCAGTGCTTTGTGTGCATTAAACCTTCCTCTAGGCTATACAGTTTCTGATCTATAATGGGAAGAACTCAAAAATGCATCCCTGCAGGCTTTTATATACAATAGCCCTGTGGTTTAACTCTGTAGAATGCTTTTCTGAAGTACAAAAATCCTTTATGTAGTTGTCCAAATGTAAAATAGAGATTTTCACAATGGTAGCAAATTGTGATGGGGTGAACCCAACCATTACAACATGCTACCCTGAGACCAAAAGGATGGTAAAAGGCAAAGGCAGCAAATTGCAACATCGCACCAAAAATGCATACCCATGGAAGTCAGTAACTGCTACCAGTAGAAAATTGTGATTAAAGCTGTTAGTAACATTATATTGGCCCCAGAGCAGCAAGTCTGGCTAGGAGATGTGCAGACCGCAGCTTCCCTCTGTGGGTGGGCCAGGCTGTGCCCACTGCCTGGGAAGTGAAGGGGTGGGAATGAGCAACCAGTCAAACTTCCTCTCCCCTGTCCACCTTCCAGGGAGATCTTCAATCTGGCAAGACATTAGCTCACCTGCTCCAATTCCCCTAATGGGGCAATGATTTTCCTCCTCCACTGGGGCAACAACTCTCCCAGAGCCAGCCAAATTAGCCATACATCTTTACAAGGAAAGGTGAACTGGTGGAAAGTCCTGAACTCTAAAGGGCTCAACCTGATTATATACATTTAAAATTCACTAAACTTTTAGACCGCATGGAACAGTCACTATCACTGCACAAAGAGGAATATCTTCATAATCAAGAAAAGGAAGAGTCTCACTAGTTCACTATCTCCATACCTGTGAACAGTTTCTCCCTGCGCGTTATTGGATGTGGCTCATTTGAGGATTACTTGTTATATTTAAGACAAATTATTTTTAAGTGGTTTGTCTTTCCAATTAAAAGTAGTTAGTGTAGTTACTTTTCCAATTAAAAGTAGTTAGTGTAGCTTACATATTCCACTTTAATAAAATAGTTAGTTAGTTACTAAATAACTATTTTAATAGTTAACTAAATATTTACTAAATAATAAAATAGTTAGTTAGTTACTTTTCCAATTAAAAGTAGTTAGTGTAGCTTACATATTCCACTTTAATAAAAAAAATATTTTGCAGACACATTAACTGTCTATGTGGCTAAACACTTCTAGATTACAAATGCAAGTGGAATTCAAAAATAAAAGATCACACAATTAAACATATTGGTGACTTAACTATCCATATAAATCCTTTTACATACAAAAAAGTTGCACCAAAGGCCATTCTAAGCTAATTGTAACAGTGGACGAAATATTTCAATGGAAGCTACTCAGCCCCTTTCAGGATCAGATAGAGGCAAACTGAGCAACAGTGAAAGTTAACCAGTTTGATGACACAGATCAAAACACCTGGTTTTGAATACTGCTGTTCCACTGAGGTGGTCCTGGTTAACCACATTCCAAGCCTATTGTAACAAGTGCGCTAGTTTTGTTTTTATCGTATACAATTCATTTTTACTAGTCTTGACCCAGCCCTAGTTCAAGAGATGTTTCAGAGGAGAAAAAATGCTGCTTCAAACCTGGTGCACGTGATCCTCTGAAGAGGGAGTCTGCAAGGGAGAAGAAAGTCTAAGTGAACCGCACAGGAACAATAAAAAACTGGATGTGGCAAACTTCAAGAGAAATGTTTAGTTGATGCTTTATGCTTTTATAGTAACAATAATTTTGGACTCTGCTTTCAGTAATAGCCTGAACTTCAGTCTTCATTTCTTCCTCTCACACATTCCTCTTAGGAGATCGAGGTATTTTTCTTCCTTCTATACAAAAATATTTTAACTACATAAACCACAAGTTTTGTTTCCTTTTATTAAAGGAGACGCTGTAGATATACTGTACAGAAAGCATTTATAGATAGTCTATAATAATAATTAGTATTTATATAGTGCTATGGCAACAAATTAGTTAGGCATCACAAACACCTACATGATGTAGGTCAGCTATTTCCCCCCAATTTCCAGAAACTTAGGCCTGAGCTTCAGTTACACCTCACCCAGACCAGGGATGACTTTGGCCCAGAAAAAGGTTAAGCAATTAGCTCAACGATCAGTTTGCATACCTGAGATCCTCTCCTGTTCTGTGCTCCAAGCAGTAGCCAACATTTCCTCAGTTAACTGAGGGAATTAGGATCCTCCTTATTAAAATCACATTGTGTAGCTTTGATATTTGAGTGAAACTCTGTCAAATTAGTAATTTATAAATATGGAAAAAGAAATGGAATTTAACAGTTAAACCTGAATAGGATGACTGACTGCATTACTCAGCTCACTTAGCAGCACCAAATTACTCTTCATTGTCAATAGAATCTTACCCTGAATCTAACAACTCATCTAATTCTCCTGGTTGGTCAAATAAAATAGGATTCAAGCCTCCTAAATATGACATAATGGTGCCTGGATATTTATAAGGCCAGCATGACTTCCCTGTAGCAACACACAAAACAAATCCATTGCCTCTTGCTCAGGGGTGGGCAAACATTTTGGCCCGAGGGCCACGTTGGGGTTGCAAAATTGCATGGAGGGCCGGGTAGGGAAGGCTGTGCCTCTCTAAACAGCCTGGCTCCATCCCTGAGCTGACTCTCTCCCACTTCCCACTCCCTGACTGCCCCCCTCAGAACCTCTAACCCATCCAACCCCCCTGCTCCTTGTCCCCTGACCCCCCACCCGACTCCCAGGACTCCCACGCCCCATCCAACCCCACCTGCTCCCAGACCGCCCCCTGGGACTCCCTGCCCCTTATGCAACCCCTGCAACTCTGGCCCCCTTACCATGCCACTCAGCAGCGGGTCTGGAAGCCACATGGAGCCAGACACACTGCCCCTGTCTGCGCAGCGTGTTGAGTCTCCGGGGGACAGTCCCATGGGCCAGATACGGCCTGCAGACTGTAGGTTGCCCACCCCTGCTCTAGCTGTACTGATTGGTGACTGGTGTATAATTTGTAAGATGTAGTGTAATAACTTTAGCTGTAAACTAGTGGAGGTACTTAGTGTATGAATAGGTATGGAGTACAAACTTGATCACCAAAAGAGAATTTAAAAAAAATATTTGAACAAGTAATAAATAGGACACTAGTAGGGTTATTTGAGGATGGAGTGATGTGTTTGCATTTCTCTGCATACATGATCAAGCAGAAATAGAATTTGGACAGTCAACAGCAAAAGAAGTTGTAATAAAGTGGTGGCATGAGAAAACGAAGGCATGACTTTGGATTTCAAAAGACATGGATAGGTAGATGCTTAGAAGGGATTACTGATATTTATATAATGATTTTTAATATTAACTCAATATCAAGTTTGAACAGTGTACGAACCACCTTAGTGACATTGTTACCCTTATCCTCCCCCATTTCTTCCAATTGTTTGTTATACCCATTTGTTGAATCTTATTTTACATTAAATTATAAAAATCCTCAATGCAGGATCTTGTGTTTTTTTTCCCAGCAACTAGCATAACAGAGCTCTGATTTTGATTGGAGGCATTGGGTGTTACCATAATACAAATAATGAAGTGGAGGTGATGCAAGAGTATATGTGAGATGGCTATCAGTAGACTGACTGATCTAGGACACCAGGGAAAAAAGTTTAAGGTTCAGGATATCACCAGGATTATAGGTAGTAAAGAAAAATTGGAGGTTTGGGTTAAGGAAGAAGAAACAGGCAAAGAACCTATTCTTATTTCCTAAATTGTGTGGGAATTTGTAGTGCTTTGACACACCCTAGAAGTCCTCTATTTATTAACAGAGTGAGAATAGTATGGACCACAGCAGAGCAAACTTCTCCATATGGACATAGCAATTCTGATCTGGATGTATCTCTAGAGATGAGGATTGTTCAGTCTCCAAGCCCATTCAATTTTTGGTCTGTGCCAGCTATGGTACAAATTGCCTTCAACTAGAAATTGGATTAAGAGCAACCTAATTTCACAAGACAGCCGTGAGAATTTTTAGTTGTGAGGGCTGACTTCTTGGGGCTGGTAAGGTAGAGGTGAAAACTCTGGGTCTTGATTCTGAACTCACAGCAGTGTAAATTAAGAGTGACCTCAGAGAAGTCATTAAACCCTGTAACATTGGATGTCATTTCTAATCCCCTGGCCAATCCAGATCTCCAGGGAATTAAGGATGGTCACTTATGTTCATATTTCTCCATATTTATGAAAGATGCTAATAATTCTCTTTTTGGGGATGTTGCCACCTTCGGTAAAAAAGACGAGGTTTTAGAACACAAAGAATAGTTTGCCTTTTATTTTAAGAGAAAAGGTGATTACGTAAGGGACATCCAAATTTTTGAAAGTTCAGTATGGTATTATGCCTGCATTGCCGTAACATTCCCAGCCACTGGCCTGCACACTGTCTTTCCGTGGGATTAACAAGTACTGCTCATATGTAGTATTTGGTAAATATGTGGCTGTCATTCTCTGAAGAATACAGGAAATAGTATGAGAGAAACTTTCCAGTTCATGATCTCATCTCACACCCATGAAAATTCTCCTAGAGCTAAACAGTTTTGGATATTTGGAGGTCCAATCCTGTGAAGTGCTAAGCACTCAACTCACATTAACTTCTGTGACTACTCTCAACCTGCACATGTATGGCTGAAATATACAGCTCATGTATGGCTGAAATATACAGC